>CM040913.1:13066743-13141743 GCA_023029165.1 Gobiocypris rarus | reverse complement strand
CGATTTATTACATCATCTTTTAAAAGCGACCCGTATCCGATATCTGCATTTACACTATACACTGGCGAAACAGGCCAAAACATTATGACCTGGAAAAGGAAGCAAAACGGCGCGATATGCAAGGGGTGTAGACAAACTGATTATTCAGTGTTTTGCTTTCCGCACTAAAGGTCATTAAAGGTCAGCAAAACATTTATATCGTAAGGCCGAGAAAAAAAAGAGGAGAGCCCTTGTTGCATGTGATGGCAGTTTGTGTACACCCGAGTTGACGTCATTCGCCTCTGTCCCTTTTTCAATGACGTACGACTCGCAGTTAATGGGGAATATCCGATTTGACGATCTGAGGATATCGGAATTCATGTGTTTTTTTCCTGCTTACACGTTCACATGTCATATTCGATCTCTGCCACATGAGAGGGAAAAAACGGAATTGGGTCACTTGAACCATGCAGTGTAAATGGGGCCTAGAAGGCAGCAAAGACCGTCTTTATGAGTGAGTGGCAAAGACTTTTATTTTTAAATGGAAAGAAACAAGGAAACAAGGATTTCGGTTTTACTTTACAAGTCCTTAAGACCTAGAAATGCATTGACTAGCGATGTCATGGAAAATCCCCTTAACTGGACAAACACAAAGACTTTGCCCAGAAGAATATCATCTAGACGCAGATAATGCGCTCGCTAAATCTCTCTCTCATCTACTCTACATTATAAAATAAGCTTCAATGAAGCAAATCAGTGTCCCTTTGTTACTAATTCTAAAATGATTTTTTTTCAATTACCAACGGAGGCATGGCCTTAACTTAAGATTTGAATCCGTGGTGGAAGGAAGTACTTCCGCACAAAAGAGAGTTTTTAAAGAAACTCCGTTGTTATTTCTTATGTGCTGTTGCATAAGGGAATATCACACGAGTAGCGCGGCTACTCATTTACGGAGTTTAGAAGGAATGACCCAGATCACTGAACGCAGTCTCCCAGTATATACAGTAGGTCATGTGAGCCACAGATTTCTTATCTTGTAATATTTAATAGCTTGGGCTCATGTGTTTCTTTATTTAGTCCTATCAACATGATCCTAATCAAATGAAACTCTCATGCTGCCATTCTCCTCTAGAGCTTCCTAGAGTAGAAGTGATGCTGATAATAATAATAATTTGTTATATTTATATAGCGCTTTTCAAGGCACTCAAAGCGCTTTACATATAGAAGGGGGGAATCTCCTCAACCACCACCAATGTGCAGCATCCACCTGGATGATGCGCCAGAACGCCCACCACACACCAGCTGATTGGTGGAGAGGAGACAGAGTGATGAAGCCAATCGTATATATATAGAAGAACCTGTATGTTCAAAAAGGTCTTTTTCATCTTTGTATATCACTGTATAAAAAGACTGTTCTCTACTGAATGTATATACTTCCAAGAACAGAGAGATCATAAGCTGTTTTAAACTGATTATTTCAATTTAGTTTAGATCAAAAACTGCCATAGGGAGTTCCGGGAGTGTCTCATTTCAGATGTTGAATTTCCATTATTTGAGTTTTGCAAAATAGATTTATAAACCCAGTCACAACTGAACCACTGACATTATGACAATCCCATTGAGAAGGCATAAACAAGATCGACTGGCAAATGTTTATGTTTATTCATTTTACAGTAGATTATACTCCCCAGTGACTCTCGCATTGCTCTTCCCGGGCTCACTAGTGTAAATTGTTGGCTGACAGACATCCAGTTTAATCTCCTGATACGAGGTCAGGTAAACCCCATCCTGTCTGCTGTAGATAATGTGTCTTGGGTGTTATTAATGCGGGATTGGAACTAAAAATAACAGCGGCTGTGGTGTTTCCAAAAGGCCACTGTAATCTGCTTCTGCTGGGGTGTGCGGATTTTGTGTTCAGGTAAAACAACGTGACTCCCTCTAGTTTTCCTTCATGCATATCCAAATAAGTATTGTAATTGAAATCTGACTGTCTCATTCTTTTCACAGACCGCTGAGCGCTGTTATTATCCATTTCTATACATAGATAGGCACCATCTGCTAACAAAGATGTAATAGGAAACAGTGATGCCCATGTATTATTTAAGAATATAGTATTGGGCTGCATATTCTCATATAAGTTGAATTTATTATCTGAGGTGATTTATAAGAAATTGTGTGGTAGCAATGCTAAGCTATGCAGCTATTCGCTAACAAAAACTATTTAGTATTATGTGAATTTGAGATTGGAACATACATTATTATATAACACTTTTTTGTTTTTGAACTAAATGTTTGAAAGCAACATACAACTTGAGTAAACGCATTTGTGCAATTGGACTTTTATCTTAAAAGTCTCTGTTTCTCAGTTCCCGACTACACTGACCATACACCGCTTCATACAACATGAACAGAACTGGGTTTTAGCCCATAGGCAAACACATAAGCGATGCAGTCAAGCAAACTGTATGCACAGATGTGTCTCTCTGCTGTAAGCTGCTATTCAGCATTATAATTCACTAGACTCTATCACCACACTAGTCTTTTGTTTATACAGACCAGAAGTGTTGCATTGTTTCAATGTCTGGATGTTTGGAGTGAACAGAGACAAGATGAGGGCAGAGTCCTTGCCCCCTTGTCTCTCTTCAGATGGGAGTTTATGAAATAAAATATTTCAAATGTTATTTTACCTAGTTTAAGTTCAAATGTGTCTATATACAGTGTATCACCGGCCACTTTATTAGGTACACCTGTTCAACTGCTTGTGAATATCAATATTGTGAATATTGTGGCAAATATCTAATCAGCTAATCACATGACATTCAGCAATCAATGCATTTAGGCATGTAGACATGGTCAAGACGTCTCCTGAAGTTCAACCTGAGCATCACAATGGGAAAGAAAGATGATTTAAGTGACTGAACGTGGCATGGTTGTTGTGTTTTTTTGTTGTTGGAGTATTTCATAAAGTGTTTGTCTTTTGGGATTTTCACACACTACCAGATTGTTGTGCAATGTTCTCTCAAATGTTCTCAATATGCAGTAGGCCTAGGGATGTTTTCTTGGCACACTTCAGGCCCCTTAGTACCAATTGAGCATTGTTTAAATGCCACAGCCTACCTGAGTATTATTGTTGACAATGTCTATACCACCACAGTGTATCATCTTCTGATGGCTTCTCCCATCAGGATAACACCATGTCACAAAGCTCAAATCATCTCAAACTGGTTTCTTGAACATGACAATGAGTTCACTAAACTCAAATGGCCTCCACAGGCACGCACCAGATCTCAATCCAGCGCTTTTGGGAAATATGCAGCAACTGTGTGATGCTATCATGTCAATATGGACCAAAATCTCTGAGGAATGTTTCCAGCACCTTACCACAAATAATTAAGGCAGTTCTGATGGCAAAATGGATTCAACCCGGTACTAGCAAGGTGTACCTAATAAAGTGGCTGGTGAGTATTTTTAGTCTAAAACTGCTGTTCAACAAATGTAATAATTTAGAAACACACTACATAAGCCTATAGGATGCCCTAAACAGAGACGACTTAAAGAGTGTTAAGAAGGCATTGGTTACAAGAACTTGCCCTAGTATGTATCACTCAAAGGAAACATGTAGGCCAGCCATATCAGGCATCTGCCACCCCTCTTAGGCCTTGCCGGGAGATATCCGCCTGAATCAGAAAGAGAAAGAAAAAAAGAGAATAAAAGACTGTAATAGGATTACATCTGTTAACATCATGTAGATAAGAGTTTGAGTGGGGCTGAGCTCAAGGGGACCCCCTCCCTCCCCCCATCCCCAGTCTCATCTCTTCTGCCTGCTTCCTCCATCCTTGCCGATGGGAAGCAGACACAGAGAGAGGGGCGGCTGGGGAAGAGAGGGAAGAAGCCTTCAGGCAGTGGCCTCATGTGCGACAAAAGCATGTCTTAGAACAGAGAGAGAGAGCGAGAGAGAGGGAAAGAGAGAGAGCTAGTCTCCTGAGACTAGTCAGATCCCTGAGCTCATTGTCATGCGGACTTAATGAAAATGTTTGGCTTGCTCTCTTAATTAAAGATCATTTCAATTTCCATTTGGAAATCATGTGATCCATACACTCAAAGAGCTCTCAGAAAATCATCCTTTAATGGCGTTAATATTTGATCACTTAATGTCCTGTGTAATTATTCAGCTCTTTCAGTCTGGCTACTGAACAAACAAGTTTTCGTTGCTGTTGAACTGCAATGGAAGTCTCAGTTTTTAGTTTTATGTTTTGGAGTCTTTTAAATGGGTCAAAGAAAGCGATGCAGATCCATTAAGTTATTTAAAAATACATTTAAATCCAATCCATACAACAACAAAAAAAACAATAATTAAAAAAAAACCTGAAACAAAATAAAACATGGAACAACTAAAATGTTTACATTTTTAAAATAAGAATTAATTTTAGATTTATATAAATACATTTTTGTATAAATATATTAATACATATATTATATTTTTACATATATATATTAAATATATCTTGGTAATGTATTTGTCTAGAAATTGAGAAATTCTAATACATTTAAAAGCTTTTAAAACGTATATATATATATATATATATAATATTGTTTATTTTATTTATATAATTTTATTAAACATTTTAACCTTTTTGTACAGGACAAGTGGACAATTTCATGATATTTGTAATAATAATTACAACATTTTTAAAAATCTTAAACATCTTTATTTGTTTCTTAAAACAAAGGAAGACTCATTTTCAAACGAACATTTGTGCAGCTTTCAAATGGCTTTGTGACATCACAATGCTGATATGCCGAATATTCAAATTAAAATGAGCTCTTCTCGTTTTTGTCTGCTTAAAGCTCATTAAATAATATTGTTAAAGAAAAACAATAGCTGAGCTAATCATGCTCACTGCATGAGAG
Source organism: Gobiocypris rarus (assembly GCA_023029165.1). NCBI lineage: Eukaryota > Metazoa > Chordata > Actinopteri > Cypriniformes > Gobionidae > Gobiocypris > Gobiocypris rarus. Next base: position 13,136,853 of record CM040913.1, on the reverse strand, counting down.
AGGAGATTTCCCAAGGGGAAAGGGTATGAATTTTACCAACACGGTAATTCAGTCCGTTAATCAGCTTCTGAAAAGGCCTTGCAAATGGACGGGTGATGTAAAACCATTTGATATCAAATCAAACCCTCACTAGCGTCTCTAAATTGGCTTTCTTCCCCTAAAGATGGTAAAAGTTAATTAAGCACTCAACGGGTTTATGGTGTTTAAATTAAAATATATCGCTCTCATTGTGTAGCTATCACGGGAAAAGACGCCTGGGCGGCTAATGGCGGGATGAAAATGCATAATGTAAGACAAAAAGGCTTGTTCTGCATGCCGGTGAGTTCGTGTCCCTCATATGAGCGCCTGTCATAGCTATTTCTGGTCTATAGGAGGAGTGGAGGGCCAATGAGAGCAACCTTTATTCAAATGATGAGGGAGAAATGAAAGATTCATGCAGGTCCCTCTGTCACACATGCATTCATGGAGAAGCGCACAAACTCTCTCACACACTACAAGGCTATTTAGTAGCATATACAAGAGTTGCGGAGTCCATTATATGCCTTTACAAAGTAGATTTTCAATCTGATCCAGCACTGTAAAAAAATCATTGTTGGTTTAACTTTAAAAAAGTAAGTTACGGTTGCCTTAACATTTTGAGTTCATTGAAATTAAATATTTGAGTTTAATACAACAAAGCAGATTGATTTAATCTGAACCACATAAATGATTTAGTTACTTTTTTAAACAACTTACATTACTTTTCTATTTAATTTATTTGCTTAATATGCACACTCTTGAGATCGGCAACCGACAAAAAGTAAATAAACACATTAGTTTCAACCCTCAATAAAAAGAGTTGTACAGTAGGTAATATAACCCCTATTGTTGAGATCTTTTGTTTAGCATACATAGCTCTAGAAGAAGGGGGACCGGAGAGTGTGTTCCAACTACAGGGGGATCACACTTCTCAGCCTCTCCAGGAAAGTCTATGCCAGGGTACTAGAGAGGAGAATTCGGCCGATAGTGGAACCTCGGATTCAGGAGGGACAGTGTGGTTTTCTTCCTGGTCGTGGAACACAGGACCAACACTATACCCTCTCCAGGGTGCTGGAGGGTTCATGGGAGTTTGCCCAACCAATCCGCATGTGCTTTGTGGATTTGGAGAAGGCATTCGACAGTGGTCCTGTGGAGGGTGCTCTGGGAATACTGGTCCGGGGCACCCTGCTTAGGGCTGTTCGGTCCCTGTACGATCGGAGCAGGAGCCTGGTCCGTATCGCTGGCAGTAAGTCAGACTTGTTCCCGGTGCATGTTGGACTCCGGCAGGGCTGCCCTTTGTCACCGGTTCTGTTCATAATTTTTATGGACAGAATTTCTAGGCGCAGCCAGGGGCCAGAGAGTGTCCGGTTTGGGGATTACATTATTTCGTCTCTGCTTTTTGTGGATGATGTTGTCGTGTTGGCCCCTTCAGACCAGGACCTTCGACGTTTGCACCTGAGTTCGAAGCGGCTGGAATGAGAATCAGCACCTTCAAGTCTGAGGCCATGGTTCTCAGTCGGAAAAGGGTGGCTTGCCTGCTTAAGGTTGTTGGAGAGTGGAGGAGTATCTTGGGGTCTTGTTCACGAGTGAGGGAAGGATGGAATGGGAGATTAACAGACGGATCGGTGCAGCTTCTGCAGTAATGTGGTCGATGTACCGGTCTGTCGTGGTGAAGAAAGAGCTGATCTGTAAGGCGAAGCTCTCGATTTCACGGTCGATCTATGTTCCTACTCTCATCTATGGTCATGAGCTGTGGGTAACAATTAAAATGTAAAAATAAAATTTTTATGTTGGTTCAACTTAATTATTTTTTTATCTAAATGAGCTTAAATGTTAAGTTAACAAAACTTGCAATTAGTAGATTCTATTGTGTTCGATATTTTTTAAGTAAAGAATGTTGAGTGAATTCATATATTTAAGTACATATAACAAAGGTTTTCTTGTTCATTTTAAATAAAACAGATCCAAGTTGGATTTACTTAAAAAGTGTGTGGAAAAATGCATTTATGTTTTCAACACATTTTTTTTCAGTGTAGAAGGATCGTTCATCCCATCATTTACTCACCATGTTGATTCAAACCAAACATTTCAGACAGAATGTCGATATGAATGAATGCAATGAAAGTGAATGGTGACCACAGACTGTCGAGCTTTTAAAAAAGGCAAAATAAAAGTCTATACGACTTGATTTTTGGTCTAATCTTCACGCAAAGCTATTGTATGATGACTACAGAAGACTTGGAATATATAGAATACAAGCCATATGGATCACTTTTATAGTCCTTTCATAAAGTCTTTTTTTTTTTCTTGGTCACCATGTATTCACTTTCACTATATGAAAAAGCAGCATGAACAGCCTGCTAAACTTCTCCAACTGTGTTTCACTGCAGATAGAAAGTCATACGGGTTCATTTACTGACAAAAACATCAGACACACAGCACGGTCATTTTAATGAACATATTTATATATGCGCTAAATTCCTCACCGATGTAGATGTACTTAAATATTACATTTCAGCAATACGTAAAGCAGAGAATTTCAGCAAGTGTTTCAACAAGAGTTTGTTTTAGGTGGAACGAGGTGGCTGATGTGATATGCAAATGCCGGCTAAAAAAGCATTAATATAATTCAGCGGTGTGAACGTGTTAATATTTTACTCTGCAGGGCCACGAGGGGTGAGAACCACTTTGCCTCGCCGCTGTCCGTCATTCACTCGGGGCGGGGAAATGCAAACCAATTAAGATTAAGGTTAATATACGATCAGCTCTACCACATGAAATTTGTGTCTTAATACCCTCTACGCCTTTATTAATATTGTGAATGCCCAACATACAGTGTAAAATAGTGCCATATCTCAGGAATCACTTATGGGAAAGGGTTCTCTGTGCAGTGGAGATATGGAAAATCTAACACTTTGTCTACATTGCAAGCAAATGATCTTAAAATGGGGTGTAATTATGCATATGTGGATGTTTTGTGATGTTGTATAGTTCATTAAATAGAAACAGTAGTATCAAGTTTATTTAAAGGGACAGTTCAACCAAAAAAAATGTAAACTCTGTCATCATTTACTCATCCTCATGTTGGTCAAAACTGTAAAGTTTAAAATAAAGCCTACTGGATCATTTTTGATACACAAATTTCTAAGGCATCTAAATTAGAATATCACAAAACATTGCTTACATTTTTTTTTTTTTACTGAATCTACTACATGCCTTAGAAAGAAAAAGCATTTCAGTATAAATCTAAAACCAGAGATTTGATCATAAATCTAGGCATTTAAATATCATCATAAGACATCTGAATTAAATAAAGTTTTTTTTTCTCCTTGAGCATGATCTTCATATTCTCATATATCAAATATGGTACTCAAAAAATATATATATATTATTAGATATTCTTTTTTACTTATTTTTTGGTTCAAGAAATAGTCTGATTAAAATAATATATATATTTTCAAATTATTAATTTATATGCCAGGCTTTACATAATACGATGAAAGTCAATGGGGTCCAAAACAACTCTGGACCCCATTGACTTTCATTGTATGGACAAATTTCACAGATTTTTAGGTGAACTGTCCCTTTAAATTTAAGAATTAAACGTTTTCCAATGTGCAGCGGTCCCACAGTTTGGATTTACTCCAATCCAATTTGTTTACATTTTTTAATGGACATGTTTTTAATATTATATTTAAAAATAAAAAGAGGTACAGGCTATTTAAATGACAAATAAACCTAAAGTTACAGCCCTTTTGCCCAATCCATGCTGTTTTTTTCACAGAACAGCAGTTTTCACCTATTCATGAATTCAGATCTTTGGAATGTGCTTTTAATGTGACCACATGGCGAATCTGTAATTAAAACACCTTAGTTATCAATGTGTGTAAACAGTCTCGCTCATGCCTCCCCCAGAAAATGCTTTGTAAGGACTTTCTCTCGCTTTTTTTCCCATTTAGTCAATTGACCTTGACTGTGCCAGCACATTCCTGGCAATATTACACCCTCCACCCCTCTACCTCTGTTTCTCCATCACTCGTTCTCTGATCATCCTCTCTCCGAGCTTTAAAGTCCCATCAACAAAATTATCCCCATATCCTGATTATACCAGAAACTGGCTGATATGGAAGCTGCCACATTCAAATATTAATATTCAAATTAAAATATAATTTATTACATTATCTCGCTTCTCAGACCGACTCTGTAATTTTTATTGGAGGCACATAATTTACATAGACGTTCGCATAAGACCTGTCCACAGCCATTAAATTAGCCTCGCCTGAATAATTAGATACTCATCTTAAACTGAGAGGGCCTGTGTAAAAGATAAGCGTATGGTGAACTGTGGAAGACCTCTGCGATTCACACATACACACACACATTCCCAGTCACATGTGACAAAGTACATATGCTGGCAGTGGAGATGTGGAAGGAAGTCTTTTAGTACTAATTAACACTGCTGGCCTGCTAACGAACACTAACGGATTACACAGGCCTTAGGCGTCATTAAAGGAACTCGACGTCGCCAATGGACTGTGCTTGAATATAAATACACAAAGCTTATAGTTTTCAGGAATCTCATGTTTACACGCCACAGTTTTCAACTCATTCATTGACACGAAAACAGAGTTTTAGGGTCCTGAAAACGCAAGGTTTTAAAAACGATGCATTTACCGTCTCCATGTAAACAATAAAAAACGTGATTTTGGGAAAACGGTGACGCCATGCGCTTGTGTATTACATGTTCACGGGGTGTTTCTTGTCAAAGTGACATCGCCAACTACTGGCCTGGCATGCATAATACAGCCTTTTTAGTCATTTTCGCAGATCCGTGTGAACGGGATCGTTTTGACAAGGTTGTCGTCTGCTTTTAGTATATCGTTGTCATGTACGTTTGTCAATACAAATGTTTTTGTCTTTTACTAAATTTAACACTGCTAATTTGTACTTTAACAGTTGAAAATTGCATGTTTTAGATTGTATTATTTAATTTGGCTATTTAATAAATAATAATAAATAATGTATATATTTTTATTAATTATATTTTTATTTTATTTTAATAAAAACTTTAATTATTTCACATATTAATAATTATAATGAATAATTATTGAATTGTAATTATTTTTAGAATTTAGGACTTATTTAATATAAATACTAAATAATAATAAATAATGTATATATTATTATGAATCACCATTTTATTCTTTTTCAATAAAATTATTTATTTTAAAGACATTTATTTTACATACAAATAATTGTATTGAATAATAATTATTTACATGTTATTTAAATAAAGTGCGCTAAGTATTTTATTATAATTCACGTCTTATTTAATTTATATACTAAATAATACTAAATAATTTATAAATTATTATTAATCATCATTTTATAGCATTTTTAATAAATGTATATATTTTATAAATATTTATTTTTTAAATGTTTTATTTATATAATTTGAAATGCCATTCTTATCATCACATATATATATATATATATATATATATATATATATATATATATATATATATATATATATATATATATATTTTTTTTTAAGTGTCTGACTGAGTAAAGTTAGGGTTAAACTGCTGGCGCTAATCTGAACCTGTTTACATTACATAATTAACCAACATAATAGATTTTGTAATGTATGTCATTTCTATCTCAGTATGAACGTGAGGCATGCGATCGGAGGGGTTCTCAGGCCCGTCTCGTCTCTCACACACAGACCTTCTGTCCTGCTGCCGACCAAATTTAGTGCCACTCTGGCCGGGTTCAATTAAGCGTGAGTTTTTAACCTTTCCTCCTCTGAATCTTCCTGCCTAAAAGGTCGGCTCTCTTTGGGCCTCCACATGGCCATCTGAAAGCACTTTGACTGCATTATTCATAGGACAGAAACTCTTACTGTATATATACTGCGCTTCATGAAAACACCATTTTGGGTCATTTGGCTTGGTGGAACTCATGCCGGGCGTCATGCACCTCTCATCAGCCTTTCTCCTAGCACCTTTTTGAGGGGCTCCAGTGTAAGACCTAAAGACTATATATATTAAATATATATGTGTGTGTGTGTGTGTGTGTGTGTGTGTGTGTGTGTGTGTGTGTGTGTGTGTGTGTGTGTGTGTGTGTTCCTTAAAGAACCAGTTCTTTCAAATAAATATATATATTATAGTGATAAAAAAAATATGACAACTTCTTATCATCATATTTTCCAAGTCATCAGTGTTGTTATTGTTCACTAAAACTAAAACTATTAAACGGTTTTCGCTAAATTAATTAAATCTGAAATAAATAAAAAAACATGAATATTAGCCTAGATGAAAAATGTGAACTTAAAAAAACGTAATAGCCTAAATAATTTTAAGTTGAAGTACTGAAATTATTATAAAGCTAAATCCAAAATAAAAGGGATTAGATGGATGAGTCCTGTTAATTCCTAAATTTCTGCCATGCTACTCCTGGCATGTTTCTGAAATGTACAGGCCCTCCCCTCAAGAGAGCACCAACATGAGGTGAAGGCTACCAGGCCCAACCCGGTCCAGCCTCCAGGCGAGGAAGACAGAGCCTCACCACGCTATAACAAACGCTGACAACTACCCGGTAATTATCGGAAGGTAATTTCACTCAATGGACTTTAATTACAGAGCGGGAAAATGTACTCCTCCATTGTGTTGCTGGCTCATGGGGAGCGTTCCAAATCGGCCATCTTAAATTGCGGCCTGACGCGCTGGGCTTGAGGAGCTGTCATCATTTCTCCTCCTTCTGTAGTTAGCCTCCTGGGGTCATTACCAGGTAACTCTTAATCACTTACCTGCAGCAAGCTATTAATTGTAATCCTGCAAATTAAAGATAATCCTAATTAGGTGGCAGGGAGGAAATAACTCAGAACCTGGAGACATAAGAGGTGGATGGGAGAATAAAGCGATGAGGGTGCTTTGACACGACATCCTCAATCTATCTACTGGAGATTCAAAACACACCGAAACAGCACTAATCATTAATGCTGCACACAAGAGACGGCTAAAACAGGACTGTTTGCATCTTACTCACTTAAATGCTCTTTAAATCCATTAGAAGCTGGTAATTTTCCTCCTACTGCAACTTATAAGAGTTTAACTGGTGATAAGGAAACGAATAAGTGCTTTACGACTAAACAGAGCAGACGAATTTAACGGTACATGTGCAAGGCCAGTAAGAGCTGTGCGTGTAAACCTCACTCCCCTGGCCTCAAGAGGCGCGCTACCGACTGACACTACAGACTGCCATCTTCAGCGTCCTTGTTAGCGCGCACGCATCCCATGTCGGCGATCCTGAATGGTATGATACCTCCATCCTCATGTCAAGAACAAATGATATTATTCTTAAATGTAAAGTTAACATGAAACAGAAGTTGCAATGGTCTTTTATCATCAATATTGTGATGTATTTCCAAGTAAAATGTCTCCTTGAACAAGAACAAATGTAGGGTGGGACTTGATTTTGTCCATCGGGACTTGATTGGATCGTTATGGTTTGCTATTGCTGTGATGTCATGTGATTGACAGGTTGCTCTGCGTCAGAAAGGAAAGGAAAGGATGTGCTGTAGGAATGAGGGGACGTTTATTTTGATTTAAGATTACAAGGGCACATGAATTTAAAAAAATATTCCATAAAAAACAAGAGTTTCTAATTTTGATTTAATTGTGACTTTAACAATAATGTAGAATACATTTAAACGTTCTAAATTACATACATCCAGAAAGAGGAATTCAAACTAATTCAGCTCAAAAAGACAATTTGATGTCACTACGTCTCATGGTTCCCATATTGAAACGAATAAACAGTGCAAATTAATTTAATAATACATACCTTTAAATTCAGGCAATCCCACTATAGCCAGAAAATTCTTCAGGCCTACTCACCTGCATGTTGTTTTAAACCTGTATGAATTTCTTTCTTCTGCTAAACACAAAAGAAGATATTTTGAAGAGCCAAAAAGTTGATGGGCCCTATTACTTCCATAGTATTTGTTTCTCTCCATATTATACAAGTCACATCATCTGTTTGGTTACCCATATTCTTCAAAATGTCTTCTTTTGTGTTCATCAGAAGAAACTGATACAGGTTTGGAACAACATGAGAGTGAGTAAATGATGACAGAATCAGAAGCATTTTTGGGTGAACTATCCCTTTAATAATCTTAATGTTTCCCCCACATTAAACCACCTAGTCCAAACTTCTCAATGATAAATGAAATGAAGGGCTCAACATTATGACATCTTTCTCTTACTACACAAACCCAACGTTACAGACTTGTCAAAATAGCCTGAATATTTAATAAAGATCACGTTTTCATAGACTTGAATATGTCTGAACTTACTCTGGTATCTGTGAACACTTTTGCTCAATCGAGGGGAGCTGTTTTATCATAGAGTGAATGCTCTAATCTTGATTTTTTATGCAACATGTTTTCAACAACATGAATAATTAAGACGTTAAAGAGGGTTCTGCAGTTTTTATGAAATCTGAAGTCAGAGTGCATTAGTCCAGAACATAACACGCAACCTCAAACCCTGACCAGATGAAAAATCTGTGAGATATAACCCCACTGACACAAAATTCAAGAGAAAAACTGCCAAAATGATTACCCTCTACCACCTTCAATGTTTAAAGCAGATTTACATGACATCAAGTCAAATACTCTGCGATAAATACTTAAATACATTTACTCACACTCATGTCATTCCAGTGATGGATGGATGAGCTTTCTGGGGCTTCAAAATCTAGGCTAACATTCACTCCCATTATAAAGCTTGGAAGAGCAAGGATATTTTTTATTAACTCTGATTGTGTTTGACTGAAAGAAGAAAGTCATATACACCTAGGATGGCTTGAGGGTGAGTAAATTCATCACTTTTGGGTGAACTAACCCTTTAAGCTAACCATAATTGACCGAAAAATCAAGCTAGCATTAGCTAACCCAGTTTCACAGACAGGGCTTAGATTAGGCCTTAGCTCAATTAGGACATTTAAGTAGGTTTTATAAATGTGCTTTAGATAAAAACATTACTGATGTGCATCTTGAGAAAAAACAATGGCACTGACATATTTTAAGATACGTCAGTGCAAGTTGTTTTCAGTTTAAACAGCTCAAACATGCATTTTAGTCTGGGGCTCGCTTAAACCTTAAAAGCGGGGGTATATGTTTGAGTAACCACTGCAGTGACTTTCACGCTTGACTATATTAGTGCAAAAAAAGTTAATTTGAGACATAAATGTTTAATAAACCTACCCAGGGTGTCCTCTTCTGCTCTGGGAGTGCCTGTCTCCCGCAAGCCCATCGCGTCCTCTGAAACAGTCCTTTACTTTAGCTTGAGCCGATGCTAGCGCCACCTAAATGGGCTTAGGTACATGGACTTAAATATCTCCATCTCCTCGGGGTGGAACAAGGTTCTTCACAGATGACTGCCACGCTATCATCAAGGTCACGGTATCGCTACGTTTTCCCCTTTACTCCACATGTTTAGGGCTGACAGGTTGTACCGTTGGGATGTTGGATCATGGGAGATCTTGAAAGACTGTCACCACTTCAGAAAACGCCATAAAGGACTGGTCTATGAAGAGTATCAGATGCATCATTTCTAACCATTTCCCACACTGAGACATGACAGAACTTCTTGTCGGAAGATAGCACGCTAGCTATTTCACAAAACATGGCATTTATATGATCGCTTCTGTTTTATTTTTGTGGCAGCACATTCCTCAAGCCCCGAAAGTGTTACTTTATGAATGAATGCCGATTTTTAAATGGTCAATTTACATCGGGTTATAAGAAAAGAAAGACAGAGGTAATATTCCTTGTCTGAATGGAGCTAGCATAATTAAAAGACTGTATAATCTCTGCTGTTTTAATTTGATTCAGGCCTATCTCATTTGGCCGTCCAATCTAATCCAGTTCACTTGCGCTGGCTGTCAAACAGACGAACGATATGACATAAAATGTCGCTAATCACCTTTAGCGGGGGGACAGCAGAGGTTGAGCGATGAACAGAAATGAAGGAAATACTGTATCGCTATCAGAAGCTATAATTAAGAGGTTGACATCAGACAATAGCAGCAATGACATGATGTTAGCAGCCTGGATAAATGTGTTCTTTTCAACATGAATATTTCAGGGTGAGAGCGGGGAGGGGTGATGAGGGGGGGCTGGGCGGAAGGAGTGTGTGATTCCGCTAGAGAGGAGAACACTGTAAATCAGTGATTTAATTAAGTGAAAAGTTGTGTTTAGAGAGCAGAGTGGCTTCTATTTGGAGCAGCGTGATGTTTCCATGTCACTGTAGGATCAGGTTCACGCTGGGAATCGTTTGGACACAACATATGTCCAGTGTTTTTGGGGAAAGCGCAGATGCACTGAAAGTGCTACTGTGTGAAAGAGGAATGCTGGAGTTTTCCTTCTTGATTTAGACACTTGGTCGGACGTGGCAGAGATAACAGAAGATTACTGTCCACAGTTGATCAGTCACAAAGCAATTACAAACCAACACCAACAACAAGCAGTGGCTAACAGGGGTGTAACATTTCCAATATATTATGCATTCATTTGGAAGCTACTTTGAAACTATAGCTACAATCATAATTTAGCTACTGTTTTAGAAAGATTAAATAGTTAGAAGCACGCTACCATAAGAGAGCTTTTTCTAACTGTCAATATAAGATCTTCATCAAAAATGAATGCACTTCTTAATGTATATAAATGTGTAATGTTATTTCCATCAGTAGGTGCATACATTTTGACAATACAAGAGTCAACCTCTCTGGAAAGTCTCCTCCAGCACATCCCAAAGACTTTCAATGAATTTAAGGTCTGGACTCAGAGGTGCCAATTCCTTTTTGAAAATGATTCTTCATGCTCCCTTACAACCATTCTTTCACAGTTTGAGCCTGATGAATCGTGACATTGTCATTCTAGAATATGGCCATGATGTGTCTTCCTACATGTGTTTAAGAAATGAAAAGCTACACACTCCATCAAACGCCAAACATATAACATGCTAGAAACATAATGATGCATTCATAACCTCTTAAGCATTTTCCTATTTAAATCTCTACAGGGACTTGTTTTTTGGCTGGGCAGTATATAACTCTATGATTTAATCAATGCTGTATTTTTGCTGACATAAAAATAATAAGGGGTTTTAAATTAAGACAACAGACGAAAGTACAGTAGACCTATCAAACCTGAACAGGCTAACAATATGACAAAAACATGCTTACATAACTTACAAAACTGAAACACGAATCTGCAAATTGTTTTTTAATCCGTTCATTTTACATTAACCCTGTGAAATGAACTGACCCATGAGAATCATACTTTTCAACAATACATTTGATAGAAGGAACCAAAATGAGGACAAACTGATTCACTGGAATGAATCAAACACTAGATATGAGAGAGGTCCGTTTTGAATGAACTGATTTACTAGAATGAATACAATTTTTTAAAGATATATATAAGAGAAAAAACACAAGTACCAAATGATTCACTGAAATAAATCGAACTTTCCAACGTTACATATGAGCAGTGAGAAGATTACTTTGGAAATGTAATAGGTTACAGATTACAAGTTACCCTATTTAAAATGTAATAAGTAGTGTACCTATTTCAATTACTTTATTAATGTGATGTAACGGATTACAGTTGATTACTTTTTGTAATGCACTGATTTTTATCAGATGCCATGGTGGCAACTCTGAGACAGGTTGTAGCCTACATTTTTCAGCGGCAATGAGGACTGATGTAACTGGCAGATGTGGTGCGCTGCAAATTCAAACAAGAGAACCAATCAAAAGTCCTATGTCCCACAGCCTTGAGTGCGCTATCACTTCCGGTGCGTGAGGTCTAGTAAACTACGTGTACGTGTTTACAGACCTCTCACACTGGATGTGATCGCGCTATCAAGGCTGTTGGACATAGTGGTGTATTAGAGGTAAAAAAATTGATATAAATACTGTTCGCTTTCTCACAACAAAAAGATTGTTTCGTGTCACAATTTTGGATTTGTCTGTGCATGTTTTTTTACTCTCATATATTTTGTTACCATTGACAGGCATTATACGACTGGCAGACTGCAACGTTTGGAGTTAAAAATCTTCATTTGTGTTCTACTGAAGAAACAAAGTCACCTATATCTTGGATGCCCAGGGGGTAAGCAGATAAACATCAAATTTTCATTTTTGGGTGAACTATCCCTTTAAATGGCAGTAGGCATTGTGCACATCAAAAACAGGCAAAGCATCAAATTAATATTATTCAACATATCCTAGCTTTTACAGAAAATATTCAGATGTAACCCCTTTTGTTATCGTTAACATTTTCATGCGTTACATGTAACTAGTTATTCCCCAACACTGCATTTGAGAGAGGTCCGTTTAGGGCGAACCGTTTCACTAGAATGAATTGGACATTTTAACACTAATGAGAGAGAGGACCATATTAAGCAGCTTGTTACTGGAAAAGCTCAAATACTCTGAAAACAGCAAACAACTGTCACACTACTGAACAATAAAAGATACAGCAGCAAAAACAATTGACAAAAATATCTGGAACATTATATAATGGATTTCACGACAGCTGTGAACGGACATAATTGCACATCAACATGTGCTAAAACACTTTCAAAGTCACCTAATAATAATCTTAAGAGGAACGAATTAACCCACAGTAGCAATACAATACTTGGAGTCATCATTTATTGCTCGTAAAAGTTGATATATCTAAATGTTATTGGTACTGGAGTTGCCCTAACCTGGCCCTAACCAGATCTTCAAATAATAAGCAGATCAATTCCTTTCGACGCATATGTTGATTAAATGGACTGAACTCAATATAATCTGTACCATAAAACATGTAATGGGGCTTGTAGGGTAGGGCTGGCGAGGTCAGAAGGACATGCTGAGTTGACGTGTTTATTGGATGGTATAAATTAGGTCCGGTCAAGTGCGCTTTACCTGCCAGAGGGCAAACATGAACCATGAGCTGTAGGCCATTCCACTTGATGTGATACTTTAGTGAGTAACTGAAGCAAGTGGGCCAATGCTGACAGTGCTGCATGGGAAAAAGACCAGTCTGGTACATGCAAAGCCAAATTACTGAATTAGATTTGAAGTTTTTTCTATCTTAACTAACATTAAGTGCTCCTTTTGTGCTTTTTCTATTACATTTCATGCAGTGTGTAATAAAGCTGTTTGTGAATGTAAAAGGTTTGCAAAGTTTTAAAGATCAAAGTGCACAACAAGTAAGGGATAATGTACATCCAGCCGGTTGTTATCGCAGAATAACAGCTTCGCGTCGGGATCACTCGGTCTGGGTTTATTTTTAACAACCGGATGGATGTACCTACATTATCCCGCTTATTACACGGCTACTTGTCTCGAGTAAGTTAGACACGAAATATTATTGTTTAACTTGAGTTTAAATATTGTATTAGCTCTTACGCAAAGCTTCCGTGAACAAAAACTGTTCCAAACTGCTTTAAGCCTTTATCTATTGCTGAATATTTGTTTTTATCATGTTGAAATGAATGCTGAAAGGGATAGTTCATCCAAAATTGAAAATTAGCCCATGATTTACTCACCCTCAAGTCATCCTAGGGTGTATATGACATTCTTCTTTCAGATGGATACAATCGGAGTTATATTTAAAAAGTCCTGGCTAATCCGCAATAGTTGTCGCTGTTTTTGAAGTCCATAAGAAAATGCAGCTATCCGTCAAATAACGTGCTCCACACTGCTCTGATGGGTTAATAGAGGCCTTCTGATTCGAATCGATGCGTTTGTGTAAGGAAAATATCCATATTTAAAACTTTATAAAGTAAACCCTTGAAGTCTTCCATTGTAACTCATGGCGGTTAAGTGTTACAGCCACAAGATGGCGCCAGACAGTCAATGAGAGCGTTAAGCATATAAGTAGTACCGGTCAAGATAACTTGTAGTTCCGGATGAGCAGAGTGTTATTCACTTTGGAGGTTGTTATCTGGGAATACCGCTGGAATGCATGATTGACCAATCAGAATCAAGTATTCCACAGAGCCATGTCATAAATAAAGTTATTGTCTCCTTAAAAAAGAATTGACTCAGGTCGTCAGCAATTCCAGTCTTCCATCCTGTTACATACATAACAATGTAACAAATTTGCATATTGCCAGTCTATGGTCTTCATTTGTTGCCATGGGTCTACATTTACCCACCCTCAAACACTGCAGTAGTAGCTGAGGCCTGCAAGAATTTGGATTATGTTGTCGACATGTCGAGATTTCGTTTTTTAGAGTTGCATTCCACTTTGTATGGATTTCAAAAAGGTAAGGACTCGCTGGAATTGATACGGAAAAAACGACACCATCATTACTGTTAGTATCGATGTGTATCAAGTGCTGAGAAAGCCTCCGGAGCTGAAATCCCGATATGGTTATAAGCAATTTGTTTCTGACACGCGCTGTAAACAACAGACCAATCAAAGCAGAGTTGGCTTTTGGCACTTTAATATAAGTTCAACTTCTTTCTTCTACTAGTGTCAATTTTTATGTTTGAAAGGCCACAGTGACAGTGTGTACTGTAGCATCAGGCAAAAATAAGAGACACACAAACCACATACGACCCATTCACTGATCTGATGCATACTTCACACAAAAATGAACAAATAAATGTAACATTATATTTTTAACTACTGGAAATTCTGGAAAATCACAAGTATATACCAATTTTACGTCGTTTTGTTGTTTCCTGAGAATGATATGGCATAACTTGAGTACACCCCATACACACCAATTTCCAATCTATTGTTTTGGCATAATCTATTTCAGATTACTCAGCCCATAAACAGCACACATAACCAAAACAAACTGTGGTTGGTCGCTTTAGTCACATGGAGGATTCCTGTCTAGGTGGGCAGTTTTGGACTATAGAATAGACCGTAGTCAAGTTAGAGGCCATATTGAATTTAACGCATATGAAAACAAGCCTGTGAGGGATAGACGTACAGTCTTTACAATTTCACACACTGTATAAGGGTCCTAGATCGCGTGATTTTCATAATTCACAACTTTTAAAACGGTTTATGGAGTTTTTGTCTACTATAAAGTGTTGTGAGACAACAGTACAATCCATTGAACACACTGTATTCTATCCCTCACAGCCTTTTCATTCCTGTCAAAAATTAAATATGGCGTAAAGTTGACTATATAAGAATACCAATGATAACGTGGAAGCAACCTATTGCCAATTATTAATTGATTCAGCTAAAGTAAATAATATTTGTCTGGGCCCCAGGGTAGTGACTCATTCCATGTAAAATCCTTTTTCTTTGTGTAAAACTTTTTAATGAGGAAAAATCACTTTTCCTCTATCAAGAGCCCCTCTTCATCCGTTTCCTCCCCCCTATCTTTCCACATTGCTCATTTGAGAAATGTTAATGAACTTCTCTTCAAAACTCCACTTCTGGTTTAATCGCTATAGTAAAAACTGCATAATCAAGGGCCGTCCTCCTCGTGACATTTTCAAGCTTCCCCCTGCTATCGGCTCCACTTGTGGGAAACAAATGGCAGCCATGTGTGCGCTATCGAGATTGAGTTTTTCCCCCTCCGACTCATTACTTCTGTCAGCGGCGGCCATTTCTAAATTGAAAAATCTGAAACAATAAATGATAGCGACGCCGTTAATAACTGTTAAGAAATCGCATTTGGAAAATTGCGTTTAAGCAATAACCTTTTCTCCCTGTAATTAAATGACAGAAAGGTCCCAGCTTTTAATTAAGTCAGCAATTTACAGTTATGAAGCTATACTTCACTATGCAGATTAGTGGATGATAGGTCACCGAACACCCTGCCTGCATTTTTAGCAGAGCTGATCTGGTAATTACTCCCCTGTTTCGGCAGTGACCACGTTGAACCCGGACCGCCGCTCGCTCACTCATTTAACTCAGAAACAGAGACTGAGAAATTAAGGACAGGGATGAGAGAAAAAGAGAGAGAGAGTCCTTTACTCTGATGTATGCTCTGATGTATAGCGAACCAACATTAGTCACTCTTCCGCTGTTGGCATGTCAAGCATCTTTAAATTGAAATAGATTTGAAAAGAGGGGCATCAATGGAGGGAATAATGTTTGAGGAAGAGTGTGTGCGTGTCGGGATGAATGGCCCGATTGGCAGCGAGGGAATATATCATTGTTCTACTGGGGTTTTATTCCTCGGGTCTTGACTGCGGTCGGCTGCAGATTTATGAGGAAGTAAAATCCTAATGCTGGAGTATTTATAAACATATGATAGCGTCTCATCTCTAATTCATCCCATTTCGATGAATTATGTAGCACATGAAAAAGAGATTAAACAGTTTTGAGCAGCGTCAGGGGCTTCGTTTATACCACCCTCGCAATTTATTTGACTAACCCCTCTCAACTCCTACAAAACACTGATTATCCAGTTGTAGCTGTATACTCATGGAAAAATAGGCTTGAGGTTTTATGTGGCCTGAATATAAAGTTATTTAAAAAACACTGTGCACTGCAATTGGCAGAAGTGCAGTATTTAGGTACCCTCTGGGAACACGAGACTTTCAAGATGGTGCTTCTGTGAATAAGGTCTATAAAGGCTGGTAAAAGTCAGATGCTTCATTTGATGAATTAAAGGGTTAGTTCACCCAAAAATTAAAAGTCTGTCATTAATTACTCGCCTTCATGTTGTTCCAAACCCAAAAGACCTTTGTTCATCTTCAGAACACAAATTAAGATATTTTTAATGAAATCTGAGAGCTCTGACCCCTCCATAGACAGCAATTTAATTAACACTTTCAAGGTCCAGAAAGGTAGTAGAGACATTGTTAAAATATTCCATGTGACTCCAGTGGTTCAACCTTAATGTTATGAAGCAACGAGAACAAAAATAACAACTTCATTCAACAATTTCTGCACTGTTTACCCTACATCAACAGTGTAAGAGGCTGACACAGACTACAAGAAATTGTTGAATAAAATCATTATTTTTATTATAAAGTGCAGTACTTGAATGTCCTGGATATGAAGTTGGTTCACAAAGGGTTGGTATTGATCCATCTTTGAGAAGCAACTTTTGTGCAAATCCTGCATTTTACTGACCCTCATTTGCAAAGCAGCCCAGTGTACATAGATTCACATAAACATGTTCTGTAATCGTGATGGAAGGACCTAAATAGGACAAAAAAATAAGGTAGGTTGGTTAAATAAATATTAATAATTAATCATTTTTTACATTTATATAGCACTGTTCCAGGCACTCAAAGCCCTTTACAAATAGAAGGAGGGAATCTTCTCAACCACCACCAATGTGCAGCATCCACCTGGATGATGCGACGACAGCCATATTGCGCCAGAACGCCCACCACACACCAGCTGCATTGGTGGAGAGGAAAGAGAGTGATTATATATGGTGATTATTAGGAGGCCATGATGGACAGAGGCCAATGGGCAAATTTGGTCAGGATGCCAGGGTTACATCCCTACTCTTTATCGAAGGACAACCTGGGATTTTTAATGACCACAGAACACAGTCAGGACCTCGGTTTAATGCCTCAGCTGAAGGATGGTGCTTGTTAAACTATACTGGGGTGTTAGGACCCACACAGACCACAGGTTGAGCACCCCTGCTGGCCTCACTAACATCTCTACCAGAAGCTACCAGTTTTCCCAGTTGGTCTGATCAGGCTCAGCCCTGCTTAGCTTCAGTGGGAAACCAGTCTTTGGATACAGGGTGATATGGCTGCTGGTTAAGAGGTTGGTTCCCTAAAGGTCCTGCAAACGTTATGGGAATGTAGTGTAGAGGAATGTCCTATAGTAATGGTCCCCTAAACATTCACAAAATGTACTGAATGTTCCCTGAAGGTCCGCCAAATAACGTCCATCAAATCTCAAAATTGTCTCAGCGTTCTAGGAACGTTACCAGGCAACGTCCTTGACACAAAAGGGATGTTCTGAGAACATTCTGAGAACATTCTGGGAACATCAAATTTCCAAATAAAATATGGTCCCCTAAACATTCTGAGAATGTCCTGAATGTTCTGTGAAGGTCCGCCAAATAACATCCCCAAACCCTTTAAAGGACGTTACAGGCAACGTCCTAGACACCAGCAGGAATGTTCTTAGAACGTTCTGGAAACATAAAATTTCTAGCGGGGTAATTAATGACAGAATTCTTTGGGGGGGAGAACAAACCCTTTAAATAACTGTTTAGCGAGTTTAACGCATGTTATAGGATGCAGAGGTAGTCGATGTATAACACAATACTTTGTATTACCTTGGCATTACATTTCAGAAATTTTGTTAACACTGCTGCGAGAGTTTGTCTAATGCAACGTGTTTGACAACTTTCTCTCTTTTCTCTTTTTTTCTCACCATAATCAATTTCTCCATATTTTTTATTTTGGAAAATCAAGTGTATAACATCAGTTCTAGCAGGTCAAGTTAGTCAAGCTCGCATCAGCTGACTGTCAGCTGATCACGTCTACCTATAGTGATACGACGTCTATCACATTATGCATATTTAAGCTCCTTCAGTACTATCAGCAGCTATCGCATTCTCCAGAGCTCATTTACCCTCCTCCATCCCCAGTTCCTCCTCTCATCAGCCTGGATCTGGTATTCTGATTCCCCTTGAATCAAACTAAATTCCAGAATTATTTTGTACATTTAATATCAACATTAATGATATCTGCAAATACATTAGGTTAGTTCTGTTCTGTTAACCTTTAAGGTTATTGCTGCTTTCCCTGCTCTTATCCATGCTAGGCTGTATGGTTTAAAAGACAGATATACTAAAGTGGTATAAACCATCTTTTTTTTGTTTTAAATTATCATTTTATTCATTTATTTAGATTAAATGATAATGAATTTTATATTGTTTATTCATCAGTTATCATCCATAATCTAAAAATAATTTGCTGACAGAATTTTAATATCAATGCATCCCTGTTATATACAGTATTGTTCAAAATAATAGCAGTACAATGTGACTAACCAGAATAATCAAGGTTTTTAGTATATTTTTTATTGCTACGTGGCAAACAAGTTACCAGTAGGTTCAGTAGATTCTCAGAAAACAAACAAGACCCAGCATTCATGATATGCACGCTCTTAAGGCTGTGCAATTGGGGTATTAGTTGAAAGGGGTGTGTTCAAAAAAATAGCAGTGTCTAGTGTCACTGTACAAACTCAAAACTATTTTGTACAAACATTTTTTTTTTCCTGGGATTTAGCAATCCTGTGAATCACTAATCTAATATTTAGTTGGACGACCACAGTTTTTTAAAACTGCTTGACATCTGTGTGGCATGGAGTCAACCAACTTGTGGCACCTCTCAGCTGTTATTCCACTCCATGATTCTTTAACAACATTCCACAATTCATTCACATTTCTTGGTTTTGCTTCAGAAACAGCATTTTTGATATCACCCCACAAGTTCTTAATTGGATTAAGGTCTGGAGATTGGGCTGGCCACTCCATAACATTAATTTAGTTGGTTTGGAACCAAGACTTTGCCCGTTTACTAGTGTGTTTTGGGTCATTGTCTTGTTGAAACGACCATTTCAAGGGCATGTCCTCTTCAGCATAGGGCAACATGACCTCTTCAAGTATTTTAACATATGCAAACTGATCCATGATCCCTGGTATGCGATAAATAGGCCCAACACCATAGTAGGAGAAACATGCCCATATCATGATGCTTGCACCTCCATGCTTCACTGTCTTCACTGTGTACTGTGGCTTGAATTCAGAGTTTGGGGTCGTCTCACAAACTGCCTGTGGCCCTTGGACCCAAAAAGAACAATTTTACTCTCATCAGTCCACAAAATGTTCCTCCATTTCTCTTTAGGCCAGTTGATGTGTTCTTTGGCAAATTGTAACCTCTTCTGCACATGCCTTTTTTTAACAGAGTGACTTTGCAGGATTCTTGAAAATAGATTAGCTTCACACAGACGTCTTCTAACTGTCACAGTACTTACAGGTAACTCCAGACTGTCTTTGATCATCCTGGAGGTGATCATTGGCTGAGCCTTTGCCATTCTGGTTATTTTTCTATCCATTTTGATGGTTGTCTTCCGTTTTCTTCCACGTCTCTCTGGTTTTGCTCTCCATTTTAAGGCATTGGAGATCATTTTAGCTGAACAGCCTATAATTTTTTGCACCTCTTTATAGGTTTTCCCCTCTCCAATCAACTTTTTAATCAAAGTACGCTGTTCTTCTGAACAATGTCTTGAACGACCCATTTTCCTCAGCTTTCAACAAGTGTTGGCTTCATCCTTAAATAGGGGCCACCTGATTCACACCTGTTTCTTCACAAAATTGATGACCTCAGTGATTGAATGCCACACTGCTATTTTTTTTAACACACCCCTTTCAACTAATTCAACTAATTGCCCAATTGCACAGCCTTAAGAGCGTGCATATCATGAATGCTGGGTCTCATTTGTTTTCTGAGAATCTACTGAACCTACTGGTAACTTGTTTGCCACGTAGCAATAAAAAAATATACTAAAAACCTTGATTATTCTGGTTAGTCACATTGTACTGCTATTATTTTGAACAATACTTTACATACAAAGTCTACAAGGATACTTTAATTCATTTCAATATGAGATAGTGGCTATAAATTGAAAAAGTATTATTAATTCACACTGCACAATCTGAGATAGTCAGGCGAGTGAAAGTATAGCTGTGTTTGAAGACTTGCTTGCATCCTTGAACACCTGCTTGCAAAAGCATCAAAGGCTTACAATATGCTGAGCAGAATCTTCTGCTGACGAGAGTGTGTGTGTGTGTGTGTTCTCCTGTCTGTTTACCACCTATAATGAATCTGGCTCCGCAATAAAGCACATCAGGAACAAATCTCACGAGTTCCTTTGAAAAAGAGAAATCATTAGACTTAGCGTGCTGAAGAGCATCAAGCTCAACAAACGGAATCATCTCCTCGTTGCAGAAATCAAAGGGTAATCCATCTTGCCGCACAGCCGGTTGTAGGCAGAGTCAGAGGCTGGTGGTTATTACCTGACAGAAGAACCTGTAAAGAGTTGTCGGGCTTGCAGTGATACAAAGGGCTGCAGCTGGCAAACAGGGTGCGGGCAACATATGCGCTATCCCAAAACCATCATGTCCTCTCTCAGCTGTTCGGCTCCCATGATCACTGATCAATGGAGCGTTACAGGGCTAAGAAAACAAGCACATGCAGAGTGAATGTAAATCAGAAGTAAAAATGGTAAAAGACAAACTGCTGCTCTCAATTATTAGCTGCTTTCATAACAATCAGCCATTTATTAATGATGCAGTTCACTGGCCAATCAAACCTTTTTAACTTTAAAAGCACAAATAAAGTCCTACCAAAACATTAATTACTCTTAAAGGTGCTGTATGCAAGTTTTTGACTGTACTGAAGCATAAAAGTTCACTTACTCCTTTCTCTGAAAAACAATGCTACAGACAGTTATTCTACTTCGAAATGTGCATTCCGGGTCTGTGCGATATCGCACTTTGCCAGTTTACCCAATAACATTGAGTCTGAGGAGAAGGGGGTGGGGCAAACAATATTTTGAATTTGGACCACAATACCCATTTTCAACCACTAGCTTTAATTCTTACATGCAGCACTGTTAGTGCGGTTCGTTTGAATAAGTGTGACCGCTGCCATCCCAACCCTGGTGCGCACCAAACAAGCAGAACGAGATTTACATTTTCAGGGGGTCTTCTAAACAAACTTGGGTGTGGTTCGACTAAAATTTGAACACAACACTGACCTAAAACAACTAAACAAACCAAAAACAGGGTGTGATGTTACAAGATGTAACCCTAAAAAGGACACAATAGCTGTGATTCCATCCAAACGTGAAGCAAGTATTTTTAAAGTTTGCAAAAAAAGAGAAAAAACAAACAAATGCGAATTAGGTGCATTTCCATCAAGTTGTTTGAGCAGATGATGGTGGTATTGGTAACCTGGTAACCAGTAAATAACTGGTACAGTAAATAACACCATCAGCAGAAATAGCGGATTAGTCACATGGGTTTAATATTAGCTAATGTTCAAATACATTTCCATCTCCCATTATTCGCAATAACTCTTTTTTTGCACACCTCAAGCGAGCACTTTTTTTTTGTGAACTAGGGGATTTTTTTTCTTTGAAATTTGCCATTTCCATTACTCGTTTCTGATGCAATACTTCAAAATGCGCATATAAATGGTGATGGAAACAGCTTATGCTCAATCATACCTGGGCTACATCCGAAAACATATAATCTCTTAAGTGCTTACTTTGTGATTGTTAAAAAAGTATGTTCTATATAGAATAAATTTGTGTAGTATGTAATCTGGACATATACATTCATCATGTTGTCATTGTCATGTGATCAACCAGTGGCAGTTGCGTCGCTTCACTTCCATTCACAAATCCTCTCCTGTGTCCTTATGGGATAGTAAGTGTCCATCGTATGCACACTTCCGAATCTCGCCGGAAGTCATCCAGGTACTTTTTGCCTACTCTTTTATGAGTACTGTGAATTCTGACATACTGCTCTTGTCGCATACTATGAATGGGATTTCGGATGTAAACCTGCTTCCTCGCATCATAGAGGAGCTACATTGCCCATTACGGTCTGGTACAGTCATCGGAACAAACACCTTCTTTCAGAAAATCTTCGTTTGTGTGCAACAGAGGAATTTCTGGCGCTGTTTTGACTCCTTTACACATTTTCCTCAGCTGGTAAAAATACCATTTAGCCCAGAACACTGCTTTGTTTAGGATGTACGGTAAGTTCCATACGCATCATAAGAGCTGTTTTTTTGTTGTTTGGTGTTAATAATAAAAGTGTGAATGCTAAGCGAACCAGGACCAAACAAACCAAGAGAACCGAACTACAAGTGTGAAAACACATGTGATTTCATTCAACCACTTCCTTCACCATTCAAGCTCTATCATAGTCCAATCCGCCTGGACTCAGAGCCCACTTTCATAAGATGTGTGTGTGCGGTTAAACCGCGGCACATCTGGCTTTGCAGGGCTGAGCAGCGTGCTGGATATGCAGCATGGCGGGAACAGATGCACAGTTGGTGTTGGAGGTAAATGTGAGTGATAGGATCAGAAGTCCCATATGCTGATAATACTCCAACCAGAAGGCCTTCTACAGCCCATAAGCTTTCAGCATGAACACACTCTGGCTTTACACACCTACAACCCTAGTTTATTTTTGCAGCGGGTGAATGGTCAGTGCCTGTGCCTGAAAAAACAACAACTTATACGTATACAGGCAAATAAAAACATTATTGTTAGTTTAACTTAAAAAATTGAGTTAATGCAACAAATGAGATTGGTTTAATAAATAGAAACCCAAAATATTATGTTATCTAAACCACATTAATTATCTAAGTTGATTTGACAAAAAATAAAAAATTGTGAGAACAAATCATGAAAATAAATTGTTGCAGTGTAGGTTTGGATGCACCTGAAATTCTGGCCTATACTAACACGCTGTTAATTATTTTGTTTAAATATCAATCATTTAAAATGCTACAAGTGAAATGCAGTGCATGGATGAGCAGTTGAAACAAAAAGGTTGTGACTCCACTTAAAATATTAGTTCAGGTGAGGGCTATTCTATCTGACAGAAATCTTCATCATACTGAGGACAATGCTTCATTGATTACACAAGCTAAGACGTCTACCATGAATAATCACATTTCTGTGTTATTAATAGGTGGTTGGGGCAGCATGGGATCCCCATTGTGCTTAAGGTCACACCACAGAGAGCAATGGACAGAATATCTTTCATGGGAACTCGGCTGGTGACTGTAAGAAAACAGCCTTGTAATGAGTGTATAAAAGCATCATAATTCATGGCAGGCCGAAACAAGGATAATTTGGAAAGTTTATTTTAAATGCTTTTAATTGTAACAGTTACATTTGTTAGTATTAATATTAGTTTAGTATATATATATATATATATATATATATATATATATATATATATATATATATATGTGTATATTAGTGCTGTCAAATCGATTAATCGCAACCAAAACAAAAGTTTGTGTACATAATATGTGTGCCTACTGTGTATAATTATTATGTATATATAAATACACACTCACTGTTTTTTTAAATTGCATTTATATACTGTATATATATATATATTTATATTTTTAAAATATATATACATGCATGTGTGTGTATTTATATATACTAATTAAACACAGTACACACATTATGTAAACACAAACCTCTATTTTTATGTGATTAATCGTGATTAATCGATTTGAAAGCACTAATATATATATAGTTTATTAAGTTTATTTTTAACTCAATAGGTGACACATTAAGTGACCTACTGACTGAAAACCTCAATCTTTGAGTACTAGGCAGCCAACAATAACAGTTTGTCCTTCTGTATCCCACACAACAGAGTGTGTTCTTTATACTGAGAGGTCTGCAGTATGTGGTAACAAGAGCAGAGAGCTATTTTTTGGGCATAGAGCGGCAGATCTGACTGGATGTGTGCTGTAGGCCTGTAGGGAATGGCAGTGTGGAGGCATATGCTGCCTAGCAGGTGAATCCGCTTTTGTTCCAAGTCCTTCTCTCGCTCCCTGCATACGTGCCTGGCACTGAGTTCAATAACATAAGCGTGACCTTAGCCCGTCACCTAGAGCAAACTTTTCCCACTCATACATCAAAATAGACTCAGCTTGAGTGGAGTGCTAAGAAAGCGGAGGAAAATCTTAAAGTTGTTGTTTCTAGAATGAATGCTCACAATCAATGGCAAAGTATGTATTTGATCAACAGTCAATGTAAAAAAAAAAATGAAAGTTTGGGTTCAACTTACAGCTTTTTTAAATGTCAGCAAACTTCACCCCTGCCTTCTGTAAAGCGTGATGATCCACATCCATCATGTTCTGACAATTTCAAGTCGTGGCAAAATATTAGTGCTGGTTCTCTTAACATCTCTGTGAAGATTAAAGAAATACTTCATCCAAAAATGAAAATTCTGTCATCATTTACTCACCCTCATGTCGTTCCAAACCTGTGTGACTTTCTTCTGTGGAACACGAGGAAAGATTAATGAAGAAAAAAATGGGGTGTTTTGGACCCCATTGACTTTCACACACGGACAAAAATAGTTAAAACATATACAGTATCTTCTTTTTGTGTTATGCACGAGTATGCGTATAATGATCCCTTTAATCTAGTCACACAGAACCCAACATAATGATCTGACAGCAAACATTTCTACTCACTGAAAATGTTTTAGCCAAAGCGTAAAGATGTCTCAGAACAAATGTAAAAATAACTACGGACCCTTTCTGTACTGTCCGCAAACCTTTGGATTTCAGCCTCCTACACTGATAGGAATGATAATTACTTAATTTAGGGGGAGAAAAACACTGCAGGGTGGACAGTTATTAATTTATAAGATTATTTAATATGTCCAGTGAAAGAACACTTGATTAATTTTTCCTTTTCCCCTGCTGTGTTTATTAGTGGTTGAATTAAAGATTAACCTTTTAAATATGTCTGACATTTTCCATGTCCTCTCAAATGCAAAATTAATGCATATTTTTTCATCATTAGTTTAATTTTCAGCATGATACTTTTGTTCTTTGGGCTGCTGAGTGGTTGAGTGTTACAACCCTTCAGATTGTTTGCCTCTTCCTGCCACATTTTTGAATGATAATTCACTTTTCCGAATACTTCATTAAGCATCATTAGCCAAGCGTGGAGCACCTCATTTAGTAGAGATCATCTCAGACTTATGCTAGCTTGACACCGGTTTTTTTTAAATAATCAGTGAAGAAAATCTGCAATCTAAAACAATTGAAATGTAATACTGTGGTTTGAATTCAATAAGGAACAGCTATAAAGGGAAAAGTTGTACCTCAAATGATAAATGACTGATAAGCAGATGTATTGTGCTGTGTATGTTAGAGATGAAATCAACAAGACAACAAATGTCTCATATAATTCCATCGTTCCTATACAACGTGTAACCATTTTCTAACCAATTACTCTTAAAAGTACATCAGATCTGGTATCACTTTGAGCTCAGTTCCTCGTCAGTGTTGAGACAACAATGTATTTCATGCATGTCATCCTACAGAATTAATGCAATGCAATGAATCATGAAACGACTGCAGAAATCAATTGCTCTCTCTTTGTAATTTACCGGGCCTTGAACACCGAAACATGACTTAGACATTGCAATTCTTTTGCTCACTATAGACCGGTGCACAGCTCTCATGTCAGAATCGAGAAGAAATTGCATTCTAGTTACACGACAGCTGATGACTAGTGAAGTGCATTGACAATAGAGTGTATAGTTCAACATGATAAATGCAACATGATGCTGAAGTGTGCAATTTTATGTGTGAAGGAGATTGCGCTATTAAAATAAATATAAAACACTTAAATAGTATTAGGCCAATCATAAATAATCTTCACCCTAAAAATGTAAATTCTGTCATCATTTACTCTCCTTCAACTTGTTCCAAACCTGTATGAGTTTCTTTCTTCTGCTGAACACAAAAGAAGATATTTTAAAGAATGTCAGTAACCAGACATTTGGTCCCCATTGACTTCCATAGTATTTTTTTTTTCCTAAGTCAATGTGGACCATCAACTGTGTGGTTACCTACATTCTTTTAAATATCTTCTTTTGTGTTCAGCAGAAGAAAGAAACTCATACAGGTTTGGAACAACTTGAGGGAGAGTAAATGATGACAGAAATGTCATGTTAGGGTGAACTATCCCTTTAAATCTCGTTAATGTTATGTTTCTGTTAAAGTGTAGGAATTCGTATTTGCTCAAAGTTTTGGCATAAGCGGTAAAACACACGCAGACGCATAAAATACAGTCTAGCACTCTGAACAGTGATGTTGCAAGGGGGGGAGCGTCCATTAAAAGTAACTCTAACCTTCCCCGACCCTCATTAAAACACGGGAATGCCTTGTTAAAAGACAAGCCGGATTTGTGTTTAATGATCTAGAAAGAAATGTAATTGACTGGGCATTACCATCCAAAAGGTCCCGAAGCACACTGTGTTTACCGTGGGCGCGTTCAAAAAAATAGTTCTGCAAACTTCGTGGATTAGCCAGTTGTGAAACTCAAGTGGCGCAAAGAAAAAGAAAAAAGCTTTAAAATGTAAATTCCGTTTTCCTAACACAACACATCCTTGAGAAGGTGTCACGTGATTTTAAACATAGCCTAGGCTATATAACAGTCCATAATAACAAATATCATACACAACGTTAAGGTTTCAATCATTTAAAAGACAGACAGACAGTAGGCTAATGGTAAAGGCGAATTCAACGTAACGTCTCCTCAGATGAACGTGATGTTTGTTCGTGAGCGCATTCTGACTAACTCCCTTGGTTAATAAAACGCTGCTTTATGTAGGCCTCCTTATATGTTAAATGATATTATTGACACCCCGATCGCTGTATTAGCCTACTTGTCGCTGTCCTTTCAGCACCACGAGCGCCTCACCATTAAAGAAGTCAACAGAAATCAGCCCGTCTTCGATGCTAATTACTGTAAATTACGTAACATACATCTTTAAGAACTGATTATGCATGTGTCAAAACGCATAAATACAAAAGCGCGTGCAAGCACATCTTCAGGCTACATATATAGGCTAGTGTTTTCCCCCATAAGCCTGCATAGGTGCAAAGACTTTTGCCCTCAGTGAGTTTGAGATTTAGGCTACTTGCAAGAGAAACGGGTTTGGGATTTTTACATATTGTTTTGGGAGCAGAGCGAGGCGTCTAACATTACATTTTGGTGCAATTTGAATACGTATGTGTGTTCAAATGCAGGCTATGTTTTGTTGTTACTTCGTTTGATTTGTGCGAGTGTGTTTGACTTAGTGTTTTAATTCATTGAGCATACTTTAATCTCTTTTTCTCTGTGTTCCTCTGTTGAAGATAAACCGCTAGAGGGCGACCACGCATTGTTGAAGGTGATTAACCCAACACGCACTGACTGAAGCATCGGTACCGTCCACAGTCAAACGACTGCAGAAATCCACATAGCGACACGCATATTCTCGAACTCATCATTCACCGACACATATTTATCAGTCACTACATGCAAAAACTACAGTATAACCTTATGAGGAAAGTGCAAATGATTTAAAGTTGCACGTATCTAACGTAATCAGTAAACTAGGCCTATACACAGTAGGCCTACTTCTAAACATGGATTCTCAGGGATTTTCTAACACACGAAAAACAGTGTCTTTATATAATTTAGAAACGACATACATCCAAGGCAAATAACAGCAAAACATACTTTTTTGCATTCAGTAATTCATACTATTTCACTAGCTAAGAAGAAAGTATATGAGTAGTTGTTAAAAGACTGTTTATACAATAGGATACTTACAAAAATAGAACTAGCTACTTTATTTACTAATGTCAAGATTCACTCATTTGGCTGGTTTTACATGTTTTGATTAAGCTAAAATCGCTTAAAAGTTTCAAAGTACAGGCTACAATTATTAATTTCAGCACATACTTTTGTTAAAAGATAAAGATAAAAATAAGTTTAAATAAATAAGTTAAAAATAATAGATTAATTAATTCAATTATACAGTCCAGCCATTTTGGTTTATTTCAAACTTTACTGCATAGCCTACTCTCAAAAATGATAATACAAATTCATTTGAGCTGAAAACAAACACAGAGACATACGTAAACTGACAAGTAGCTATTCTTCTATTTCAGCTTTCCGCGGGTGTAACTGAAAAAAAAGTCTTTATCTGCCACTACGCATTATTGATAATAGAGGAACTCTATAACTTTAAAACAAACTCGGAATTAAAAAAAAAAAACGGTGTTTAGATATGCTTAGCTATTCTTTGTAGATATCACCCATAACAAATAATATAATCATATAATATTTTACAGTAATAAGTGATGAAGTATGCGTCAGAATCTAAATGATCCTATTTCAGATTTGTAACTGACTAAAAATTTACTAATTAGACCTTTTATTCATTTATGTGGGAGCCAAGACAAGCCATCACATGGTCTCTCAACATGCGCTCTGTAGGGCCCCAACGTTCGAGTTATGCCATCAGACTAATGCGTTGTGACTGCTCCTCTCTCTTGTGACAAAGTCTTACAGCTGCCTCCAAATCAATGGATGTCAAAGAAATATGAAAACAATCAAGACGGAAAAGAAGATAATCAAAGACGGTGTTTCTCGAAGCACCAGATGAATGCAGCACAACTTCGTTGTCTTTTATTTTCTCCCATACAGACGAAGGCCCCTTGTCACATCTGTCGGATTTGTAGTGTAATTTGTAATTATTGCTCATCATGAGGTCTACAGCTTCATCCCGTCCTTAATTAAAAGCATATTTAAGGTTCTTTCAGAGGCAGGAACGTAAACAGATGGTTTTCTGTCAACAGCGAGCGCTTTTAAGAATTCGTTCGATGGACGCAGATTATGATCTCGTTTTGTACCGCGAGAAATCCCATTACTATTACTAACACAACAACAACAAAACCTTAATTCATGTGTTATCTGTAAAACGTTGTTTTTATGTATTTATTTAAAATTCGTTAAACCCGTGCCACTGATATGATTTAGATAGGTGTTTAGAAGTTTATATTTTCATTATTTCCAATATTTTGAGCCTCACAGACACTCAGTGTTGAAAAGCCGGACGTTTATTTTGACTTAAATCTAAATGCAATGGATACGAGTGAATTTGCATTAACAGCTCGTGACGTTGTTTGTAATATCACTTGACAAACTGAATAATGATTTAAATTGTGCATTGTGAGAAGTGTATTCTGTTTTACAACGCTGTTTTCGCATTCAGAAATTCAGATGAGCAAGCGAGCAGTAGCTAATCAGTTCAATTATCTTCAAAATATTTACTTTAGGACAAAATTTGTCAGCAAGATAAAACCGGAAAAATCTCATTACTCCATGAATCTATTTTCCAGGCGGTTTGTCTTCTGATTTAGTGTTAGTATCCCTGTTATTCAAACAGCGGCGCTGCAGCTGAATCTATTTAAATGTATCAGCCAGATTTGTGTTGAGTTTGTCACTTTAGGTGTTTTTACATTTCGTCTTCGCTTCGCTGGGAGCAATGCGGCCCGATTTAATGACCTTAGTTTTATTCATAATCTCCTCCCTCCTGTTACGCAGGTTTCCTAGAAAATTGCTTTGCGGTTTCACGAAACAACAATCCTCGGTTTTTCTCATCACACGTTTAACGAGATTTCCAGACAGACAATGTGGCTAAATGGGCAAAAGCGTAAATATTGTTTTGAATTCTGTTTCCTCCATATTATCATAATGTGGAGGTTAAATGTACGAATCCATATACTAACAAAATGTATGTGTTCTGCTTTTTTTTAAATTACACATGCTATGCTGTATAGCCTACTATAGCATACTTCTACCATTCATAAATCCTTATCCAATATTCATTTTTAGATTGACATGAACTTTAACATTCAGTGTCTTCTAAAATCATTGTCTTGTGGACATGCAGTCACTAGGAAGTTGAAGATCAGAGAGAGACAGAGAAAGGGATGTTTATTTAACTCTTATCTAATAATAAGAACTGTGATAAAAACTTGAATTCCCAGCAGGATAAAAATTTCACATAAGTCATAATGGCGCCCAGCGTGCAGCTTTATTCCAATGGATGCATTGGGAAAGAACACCTGGAGGTGCGCAGGCCAAATTAGCATGGATTAAGATTGGGATGGAATCCTTTCAGTTATTGGCAAGATGGGGGATGCTAATTATAAGAAATTGCCAAGGGTCGTGGTCTCAGTGGACACTCGGATACCCCAACAATGGTTTAAAACACCCAGTGATGTGGCATTTGAAATTATAATGTAAATGGACAGAGTCACCAGGGAAAACAGGCAAAAGGGAAACCTAATTCTCCGCTTGATGTCTTGCTTTACATTGCTTACTCTGCATGGGTCCAATTTATGGGAATGGAATCATATCTACCCACTGTTGAATGGTAGCAGGGAATGTCATCTGATAGGACAGTGTATGTTTCAATTTCTATAAATAAAACTAATAAATGAGGCTGGTAGGACTGCTTATTATAAAATAAATTATCTTGTATGGAGATAATAGCTTTCAACACTGATATAAAGTGTAGAATATTAAAGTTCAACCTTTGCACAACCATGAGAAGAAACCGTATGCATATCTTGCAATTATATAGCATTTATATCTGATTAAATGTATGAGACTCAATTGCTTGTGAACTTGGATGGCTTCCAAGTCCAGGCCTTTGTCTCTATGAACAAAACTTTGATTAGGTGCAATGCACAGCTGTCCATCAATAGCAATTATGGAAAGACAATTAGAAATCGAAACACGTTGACATTTAACAAACAATGTTTTGGTAAGACAAAATTCAATTCAAACTAACAAATTATGCCAGGACAAATTGATCTGTTTGCTTGTTTCCTTTTAGGTATTTTCACACTCCACAATTGTAAAGGGGCAACTATAGGGTCACTAATGCTTTGCGCTGAAAAGGTAAGAAATAAATGCACAGAAATGGATCTAAAACCAACAGTGCAGAAGCATTAATGATTATGGCAGCTTTCCTCATGATGAGGAGGATGATCTCAGAAGAAGGCAGCTTTTCCAGAGGCACGAGGCATATGTCTGACCTAACTGATCACAAACAACACTGAATTTGTCCATTTATGGAGTGGAATTCTGCCCTCGTCATTTAGTCATTACTCAATTTTTACATCACTGTCTGCAATAGAAATTCTCCTCCAACTCATTTGATAATCTTAATGCGCAACTTGAAAGTTGATGGACTATGTTCTGATTAAAATGGACCCCAAAAACCTCTGTACTCATATCGTTTTACTTTCTGTAGACAATTTCAGACTGTATAAGGGCATTTGGATTCATTTTAAGCACAAAAGAAATACATCTGTCATTTCACACAATCAAAATGGATTAAAAATTATATTACATTTTCATTTGCATGCTGTAAGCATAAATACACATCAGCCTATGGGAACGCCCATGATACAAAAAAAATTATGTGCACAAAAAAAAACTCCATTAATGTCAGTCATGTAGGTACAAGTGTTTACTGTTGTATTTTTTTCTTGATAAGAAAATGACAAATGTGCTCGATCCATTCATACAATATTGTTGGACTATGCAGGTGTTAGTCTTCGCTTTATTCTATTGGTCCCTGTCAATATCTAATCTCGGTCTGAGCTCTCTCTCTCTCAATCCAGACACGGTTACGCGCAGGCTACATCTTTCCTAGTGCCTCTGAATGCTGCGGTGAGTCTTAATGAAGATAACGAAACGTATTTTGTTGCACTCAAACACGGCGTCTTCAGCAAATAGTTTAGGATTAGACGAAAATAATCAAAGGTCTTTCCGCTTGACACGCCTTTAAATACATTGAATATCGAACTCAGTCTTGTCGCGTTGAGCAAAAAATGAATTTCTAACACACAGGACGTAGCTGTCGACTTTAAGCAAACTGCATCCAATCACCCTGAGGGAATTCAACTAATGTCGTTTGAACAAATAAAACCGTATACACACACAAGCAAGCTTATTAAATTACTTCATAATCACCAAAAATCCACCTCCAATGAAATCAAGATTAGTGCCATAAATATTTTGTCAGGTGTTTTCACAAGTCAGGAAAGCTTTTGCTATGGATAAATTACCCACATGAGTGATTCTGTGCTCATGATGAATTAAACAGGCCGTCACGGATTTAAAAAAAAAATGTTTTTAATCGAAGTAGTTTTTGCTTTGATTAGCCACTGATTAATACAGGAGCACAAAATCTACAAGCATAACACTGTCTTTAATATTCAGCAACAATATTTTGTTTTTCCTTTAGAGCAGAAAATGCCAATACGTCGATTATTTGATGATCATAAACGTGCATAACACGTGTTATTTAGGTATTCAGTAAAGGCAAACTGTCCCAATGTAATACTTTTATTATATAGCCTATTTATTAGCTATATATAGGCTAAGTAGGCAATCTTTTTCTGTCGCTCACACACATTTAAAAAACAACAAAATGTAGACTAATAAAACGAACGAGCGACTGTGAGCGTGAAGTCTTCAGAGTAGCGTAGTATAGAAGTTTAATTTATATATATATATATATATATATATATATATATATATATATATATATATATATATATATATATATATATATATATATATATATATATATATATATATATATATATATATATATATATGTATATATATATATATATATATATATATATATATAGCATATATATATATATATATATATATATATATATATATATGTATATATATATATATATATATATATATATATATATATATATATATATATATATATATATATATATATATATATATATATATATATGTGCATATATATGTGCATAGGGCCAACTATAGATATAGTCTGGTGGTGACAGTTTTTAAACAGCATAAATGAATTGAAATATATATATATATATATAGCCTATACTATATTATATATATAATTATTATTTTATGTATGTTTTTAAGTGAAACTTTAACACTCGATTGTGTTCCACTATACAGCCGCTGGAAATAAGATTGTTTCCCGTGATAAGTATATGGTTATGTGTGTCGGGGGCTTCCCTTGCTTGCTTGCCTCTCTCTCTCTCTCTCTCTCTCTCTCTCTCTCTCTCTCTCTCTCTCTCTCTCTCTCTCTCTCTCTCTCTCGCACTTACTTACACACACACACACACACACACACACACACACACACATGCTTGGAAGCAGAGGGTCGGCGTAAGGGAAAGCTGGCTGGACAGATTTAAGTTTACGCCTGATCGCGCTCTGGAGTGCAGGCCAGTGGAGAGAGGGAGAGACAGCACCTGGCCCGGCTTTAGCATCCCCATCTCGCTTTATTGACAGCCTGATAAGCGGGGCCAGGCCGTGCGGTTTCCAGTGGAGATCTCAAGAACTCTGCTGGGTTGCATCGGTTTCACGGGGTCTACACGGTGGCAGCACTTGATTCTCTAGCGCTCTCCCTTTTGGAAATGTGCATAGGCCTAAATGTATGAATCTGATGTAATCTTTTGTTGAAAGATAGGCTATAATATTTAACCAGACTTATATTAATAGTTACGTTTGTGGCGTTGCTCCAGCAATAACACGCTCCAACTGCGGAATAAGCCGTTTTAATTGGCTATTTTACATATGCACATCTGACAACATGGTATAAACATCAATTCCATAACGTATGCCTGTGGGGTCCCATGACACTGTTAGCCTATTTTGTTTTCATTCGGAATAAACAATCAAACGAGCTTCCTAATAGCAAACAGCGAGTTTTAATTAAGGCACTTTTGTTTTGTTTTTGTTTTTTTGCTGGCCCAACTATAGATATAGTCTGGTGGTGACAGTTTTTAAACAGCATAAATGAATTGAAATATTTCTATTTCTAAAAAAGGATTCTATAGGCGTATTGAATCACAACAAAAAGTGCTCTTCTATGTTTTAAAAAATCATAGGCTACAAAATAATACCTCAATAATTCAAACATTCTTTTCATGATTGTTGTTACATTTAAGACTAAACTCATTAAATCGGAAGACCCGATTCCATGGCTTATAGCCGCGCACAGCAGACAGCCGTTCCTTCAACTTCCCGGTTTGGGGAATGATAAATGGCGTCAATTGTGACGTGGGCCGTCACTCTAGCCAATCACTGCCAGGTTGAGGTTAATATTTAGAGAAAGTTGATGGTGAGACGGGGACGTCTTTTTTTATTCTGAACCACGATTAAAGTGAGGTATTTTGAACTCATCGAGGCAACAGAGTTAACGTGCGACGTTTGCGTGTGTCGTAAGAAACACGAGGGAGAGTCCAAAGTTGGACCCGCTTTCATCTGTTAAATAGGCTAGTATTTCCATCAACACTACAAAGAGGGGTTTTCAATCTCTCGCAACTTTTCCCGTGATTCCTTTCTCGGCTTGTTGGACTGGATATTATTTACTTTGGGAGTAGTTTTGTGAAACGGATCCGGAGGGGTGCTTTCTAGACACTCTTTACTCTTGTCTCGAAACTCATTTGGAAACGTTCCTCTCCTAACGAAATCACTCACATAATTCTCTAGCGGAACGGGCGTTTATTGAGGTAAGTTTACAAGGTTCTAAATTCTACTTTATAGTTTTTAACAAATGTCATGGCACCACATTGTTGCGCTCTCATCATTAGGCTCTGTTAATCTGAGCAGTAACATAAATATGATTGGCATGCTGCAATTTCTTTTCCCTAAAACTATTCTGTGCAATTCATTCATTCTCCTTCAATAGGCTACTTAACACTCGTTTTTGACACAATGCCAGAAAATTGCTTTATGTAGCCTACAACGTAAAGCCTTGAAAGACATCTGTAAACAGGAGTTTCTCACGAGGAATGATTAAGAGAAATATATCATCTGTCAGATGAGAGTAAACATCATTTAACCAATCAAGTAACCACATTTTCATTATTAAAAAAATATATAGGCCTAGCCTATATATGGGACGTCGCGCATCAGTAGGCTAAAGCTTAATTTAATATTACAAAATACACAAAAAGTACGTGTTTGAAGTATTTTATTAGTTCCTTCGCCAGTAAGTTACAGAAAAAATTATAGAAAAAAGCTTCAAAATAAAGGCTACTGATACTAAACATAAATAACAAAATAAATTAATGAATGATCTTGTTAAAATCTTCTATTTTATATAAGATATTAATTTCCCATAATACAACATAATTCTTCCCATAAAGCAGAATTAGAGTAGGCCTATCGTTAAAAACCTGTGTTAAATGTAAGCGAATAAATATTTAAACTATTGTTATCAATGGCTACTGTGCAAATTGCACTATTCAATATGGCTAGTATTATAAAACACAGTCGTTCGAAATTAATTTGAAGATTAAAGTACCCATTTGACCTGCAATGCACAAACTTTGCCCCGAATGCAGATTACACGTCCCATAAACTCTGTCACAACTGAAACACGTCATGTTATCGAAATAATTTAAATCTTACACTTCACACAGTCTGCAAAACAATTCTCCGGTTCTCTCTTCTCAGTAATCAGAAAAATCAACAACGGAAATAACAATTAAAATGACCACCCCAAGATAGCTGTCTATTATAGCCTAATGAAATAATGTGTAACTTGCTTCTTTTGGATCCTAGAGCTACACAGCAGCGCCCTTTGCCAGTGCGGTGGTCTATGTCGCTGTGGGCAACCCCACACACACACACACACACACACACACACACACACACACACACACACACACACACACACACACACACACACACACACACACACACACACACACACACGGTGACTGGATGTGAGGCTTGCACTGGCCATAACGATAAACTTTTCCCACATTGCCTTAATAAGAGCCAGTCTCTCTCTCTCTCTCTCTCTCTCTCTCTCTCTCTCTCTCTCTCTCTCTCTCTCTCTCTCTCTGACGTCAGTTGTATTCAGTCCTGTCCCCGCCCCTTATTATTAGTTTTTTTTTCTCCCTGTTGAAAACTTTTAGAGAGAGGCGAGGCACCGTCTATTTTGCCTGAGGGAAATAACGACAAGATTAGGTTCTTTTTCATGACCAAACACCGCTGACCACACACACACACACACACACACACAGAGTCCATCCGTGTGAAAGTCTCGAACTAGTCAAATATTTGATTTAAGCAGGTTGTATCTTTAAAAGCTGCGTGGTTAAACGACAGAGTAGGCTAAATATATAGACACATCTCTTGTCTCCATAATAATGTTTTTATTTTCTTTATATAGGCATAATACTCTCAAAAGTAAACGTTCCAATTAGAACAAAGTAGTTTTACAGCCCGATTCCATGGAATCATTCATAAAAAACGTTTAACTTAAAACAAATAGGCTAGGTGGTTCTGAAGAACATAAGCCAGGCCAACGAAACATTAATAACTTTCAAAACTTTTAAAACATGTTTGCTGAACCAGGTTGCTCCAAAGAACTATTAAATAATCTTTATTTTTTTTAATAGTGATCTATTTTAAGAAAAACAATCACTTAGCTTGCTAATATTTTAGTAGGCTATATAGGCTATTTTAAACAGTATGGGGTCGTTTAGCACACACACACACACACACACACACACACACGCACGCGCGCTAAAAACAAACGTTTGAATCTCAGTGCAGTAGCACAACGTGTTGCATTTCGAGCCGAATCCTTCACCAGCAAAAACTGGGGAGGTGAGGGAAAATTATTGGAAAATATCAAACGGCGTGGCGGGGTCGCACCGCAGGACCCGAGATGACAGTGCATGACGGTCGCGCCAGCTCATTATCCGACTCCCATTCAAGCGGCCTTTCATTGCGATGCAGACTCTTTGGCAGTGTCGTTTGTTTCCTCATTGTGCTATAGTGGGGAATGCAATGGTTGTCAGAGCTCGCATTCACTTTCGCGATAGTTTATTGATGAGCTCCGACTTTTAGCACTTTTCACATGTCAAAACGAAGTCAAGTGTATGCAACCACAGCTTAATTTTATGCTCCGTGCGTCCCAACACATTTTGTCTCTCTTTAAAGCTGTCCCACCATGCTATAGGTCCCCCTCCCCTCTCCAGTTCTTGTATCCCAACCCGGAATCTATTCCACTCCAGTGAACGGGTGGAACACCCCAAGCTGCGAGTGGCGAGCTGAGAGTGCAGCGCATGTAACCTCGAACACAGGCGCGGAGGGGTTGCTTTGGGGTTTACCGAGGTGTGTGCTAATGTCCAAGCAATCAACAAATGTAGTTTAAGTGTCCGGCCATGGACGTAATGATATTTTCATTTCCCCCTTGGCAACTCACGACACAGAGTTTCTTTTTCTCCCGCTGAAAAACGACAACAAATCACGCTATTAATGTAAATAGTATGGGGTCTCCCAACCGATCACTGAGCGCGCGCCGTGAAGGCTGATGACATTCTCAGACACCAAGTCAACAATGACACGTGGAGAAAGTTTGCGCCTCGTTTCAATGGACAAGAGTTGCGGAAATGAAAGTTAAGTACAATGTAAATTAAAGCAGGCCAACATTATATGGTAAGACTTTATTTCAGTGTCCTTGTTACATATGTTACATGTACTACCATAGTAATAACAGTAAATTATGCATAATTACATGCAACTAACCCTCAACCAAACCATAATCCTACCCTATAAGGTTATAACCCTAGTACTAAATATTACTCAGTAATTAAATATATATTTACACTGTAACAATGACACCTTAAAATAAAGTGTAACCCTTTATTTTAAGGTGTTTTTGTTACACTGTAATTATACATTTAAGTACTGAGTAGCCTAATATTTAGTACTAGGGTTAGGATTAGGGTTTGATTTGGTTTAGGGTTAGTTGCATGTAATTGCATAATTTATAGTTATAGTAACTACATGCAACATATGTAACAATGACATTAAAATAAAGTGTTACCAAAATTGTAGCCTACTCCCTTGCGTAATATACAAAAAGTACAGTTTCAGGACCATGGCAGTGCTCATTTTAAATCGAAATCATGGTACTTTGGTAATTCCAAGAACATATCTTAGCCTATGCCAAAAACTTTTTTCTATAAAACTGTCTAGTCACCCAGAATTCAATAGCCCGAGCGCCCAAACGCATTTCAATGGGAAAGAATCATATGCTTATGACGAGTGATTAAGTAGGGTTAAAAACTGGCTTTTTTTTGCTCGGCCCTGTTTCCCGCTCTGTCACCGGGGCAGGAGGAAGTGTTTTGCTGGGAGATGATGACAGAGGTCAGGCTCAGCTAATGGGCCACTGAAGAGGAGAGGAGGCGAGGCACAGACCAGGAACACATACATTAATACACGAGTGCTATCACCAATCAGCATAGGTGCGCGCCCTCTCTCTCTCGCTCCCTCTCCCTCTTTTCCCCTCTCTCTCTCACTCACTCCCACGAGCGCACATTTTTCAGTCTCGCGCAGTCTTGACATCCCATTTTATTGTCAATCTCTGTTTCCTTCGCAGGGAATTAAAATTTTCCACCCGAGATCAGTTGGAAACTATAAAAGACAAACTGTTTGAGGACGATTTTCTTCAGAGTCTTCTTCTTATTTTAAACGAAGTATATCAGCGAGGATACGAAAGCTGTTGGAACTATGCCTCAAAAAGGTAAGTTAAGACATTCTTCTCTTTCGAGCAACTCAATCGCTTAAGTGAAAATCTTTTAAAAAGTAAAACTATTAGGTTGGTAAATAATAATTACGAGGGGGGAAAATCCGCTACTAAAGTTGTGTCCTTGAAGAAAAAAAACAGAAAACTTAAAGCTGCGTGGCCTCGTGGTGTCAAACTAAATCATTGATTTCCACGGACGCGCTTTGCCTTTCTATGCTTCAGCTACGTCGAGTTTTGTGCCAAGCAAAGTTCTTATTTATGACAGAGAAAGCAAAAAGTCACAGTAGGCCAAGACCGCGATCAGTCCTGAAAATGGGAACGCAATGACCCGATGAGGTGGAGTGTCAGGTTGAATCACACCATCACATTCAGCCGGGCGCCACCACCAAATCGCACCGTGAACTTGGTGTTTTGCTTTTCAGTCAGGGGTCTGCTGCTTTCTTTGTCCCAGACTTACTATTTAAAAAAGCAGAGTTGCATTAATATCTAAACCGTACTGCATTTTGTTGTTTAGTTTGTATAAAAAACGAACAGAAAAATAGGCCAACTATCGAAATTATTTGTGTCTAATATAAATCAATGTGTATAAGTTGATACATAAATATTAAATTAGACACTTTATTTAACATATAGCTATGCAATAAAAATGATCATCTAAAATGTATTTATTTTGATTTTAAACTTACAGTCTATCCGGTAGGCTTTAGTATCTGTTGTGATATAAATCATAATAGTTTTCAACTTTCTAAACTTTCCCTATAATGTACTTTCCGCAGAATATCAAAGGCTTGAATAAGTGTGCTTAATTAAGAGCCTTCATGTTGCACATTAGAACGAACAAAATGCACATTAGGCCCTGTCAATTACAGACAGCACTATTAAAACAGATCATTAACTAAAAAGATGAGTGCAGGCAGAAGACCTTAAATAGCCCACAAAAGAAATACTAAATGATTAATACACATTTATTTGCAATAAAAAAACATTTGTTTTGATTTGCCGTGTATGAAGAAATTTGACAAAACGTGAAATGTTAAAAAAATATTAGTTAAAAATTAAAATCCAATATTTTTAAATTCTATGTTATTTAAATGAAACACGTGCGACTCTACGCTGGCGATTAGTGTAGCCTATGTGTTTATTTGTTGCAGTGCACTGTAAACCACGCACACAATCCATCTATTTTAAAAGAAAGAAAAAAAAAATCAAAGCAGGGAGTATTTCTTCAGTGGCCTCCTTTTCGGTAAATGTATTGAATGGGTTCTTTATTGCAATTGTCTTTTACCAATTGAGCGCCCCACTGCGCTGTTGTACATTTTTTACAGCCCTTAACGACACATACCAGTAACACAATTACCTCCAGATACTTATAACAAGAAATTACTTTTCTATTTCGCGCAACGAGACAAACAAAAAGGCATTGAGGTAACGGGCACCGGGTCATAGTGAGCTGCACTGGCTGATGCGGGTGAAGAGGGGGTTATGCTGAACCGGAGGAGGAAGAGGAGGGGGACTCGCTCCCTTCAGCTCTTTGTATTTTCTGAGAGTTGTTGGTACGTTTAGTTGGAAGCGGTGTAGCTAGTTAGGGAGCCCGGGTTTTAC
This sequence comes from Gobiocypris rarus, assembly GCA_023029165.1. Taxonomy (NCBI): domain Eukaryota; kingdom Metazoa; phylum Chordata; class Actinopteri; order Cypriniformes; family Gobionidae; genus Gobiocypris; species Gobiocypris rarus. The sequence goes on along the minus strand of CM040913.1, from coordinate 13,096,000 downwards.
TCTCTGGGTTTTGGTGTAGAGGGAGAAAGAAAGCTATTGTTAAAATTCAGCGGGGCTTTGTCGGGGACCCCTCACCCCTCCTGGCTTTACTTTTCCAGCGCAGCCAGGCGAGGTAGACAGCGTGTGTCACCAGAAGAGAGTATCTGAAGGGGAGGAAGAAAAAAAAGTAGGCCTTGCGCACAACATTTGAAGTTTTCTAATCATGCAGAAGCAGAAGTCGAAAATATTTTGTTTAATAATAATACGATTCAACTTTAAATCTAATAAAATACCAAACCTTAAAAATCTTAACTAGCCTATAATAAACACTGAGGAGTATATTTTAATTAAACAGAATAAATTAATTATTGTCTTAGTCATAAAAACAAGCTAATATTAGATTTAATTGTAATGCTAAAACTATAATTACGGCTAGGTGTACTAATAAATTGTTTTGCTTTGTCCTAGGGATATTTTAATAGAGCGAAGCAGATGAGAGTCTATAAATTGTTTTAAGCGGACAGTCAACTCTGTTTCCAGGCAAGTTTAAACCCTGGGTATAAGTGTATATTTGTGGAGACAGTTTTTTTTTTGTTCTCACTTTTTGCAGCATGAATGCAAAAAATAATAATAATAATAAAAAAATGCTGAAGCTTCAGCCCATGCACACAGTATTGTCCGTAACTTTCATGCACTTGCACTGCAATACACATGATTTAAAAATGTGAAACTGACCAATATTATTGTTTCTTTATGACTAATAGAATACTATAACCGGGCCACGTGGGAGTCTGGCGTCGCGTCCATGATGCAAAACAGTAAGTGGACTTCTTTTCTTATCTTTATTTTCTGAAATGCGATTTTTTAATAAGAAGGTGTGCGAAAGAAAATAAACACTAGAGGCGTCTAGCCAGAAAAGCATTTGTTTGGGTATATTAGTGAAGGCAGTTTACACTGTTCGTCAGGGGTGTTGGGCGTGTGCATGCTGCCAATATTTTTGCCTGTCATTCATACAGTTCCCTCAAAGTAGCTGAGCACTGCACAGTAAGCTAAACTCACTGCTTAAGCCTGACTTGAACTATTTTATAGTTATAGAACATATAGGCCATTATTTCAATTCGTAAGGCTACATTTGAGATAGCAATAATTCTGTTCTCAGTTAAAAATTTCCTGAATTAAAAAAAAGTCACATAAGCCTGCATAGCTACACAACCTAGTTAGAGTGTCTAACCCATATGCTCTTTGCATAATTGTGTGTGTGTGTGTGTGTGTGTATTAGAGAGAGAGGATGTTTCTGCTTGACTTGCTTTTAAATAATTGCTGAATTAATGTTAGCATCGGCGGCCAATCCACCTAGTCCATTAGCAGAGACGAAATTGACATTGCATGATTCTGATGGAACGTCTCTCATGTTTATGAAACACCGCGAGAGTGAAATAATAGACTGAGCTTTGATGCAAGCATTGAGTGTTGTAGAGCATGAATAAATTACATGCGCTGATGTGTCTGTCTTTGAGATGTGTGAAGGCCAACTAGCAAAACATATACTTAGTCATTTGTAGAAAGTACTGAGTCAGTTATGATTACAATAAATGAGACATATTTTCTCTCTTAATGCTGGACAAGAGGTGTATGACATCTGTAACGAAGGTGTGTTGAATGTCATCCTCTCATTTCTATTGCTTTTATTGTTGTAAATAACTGGATTTGCTCTGTCCTCATACTAACGACTGGTTTACTGTTTTAGTTAGGCCTACTAATTTTTGACGTCCATAGAAAATATTTGTAGGTGCTTTTTGGAAGGTGCACACATTTGGAGTAACGAAGCATTTCAAATGAGGTTCGCAGAATTAGAGCACATGAAATTATTAGCGAAAAATAAAACAAATAATATCCCCACACTTTTAAATAATAACAAAATACGCCGCGGGAAAAAAAAATGTCCCCCTACAAACTTTACGTCGATTTTGTCTTAAGGAATATCAGTGTACACAAATGTTGTGTGATTCCTCGCGTGTATTACCAAAAAAGATATCATTCGGGTTAGGCCTTTGGTTTGTTTAAAGGTCACAGGCGGCAACCCAAGCTTTGTGTTAATAACTCTTGGGTGTATATAGAGTGGAGCGTCCAAATTGACACCATATGTCTTCTTATTAATTGATTGGAAACAAAGTACCGCGCGCGCAATGATTGCCACTGGGCGAGACCGACACCATTCACCGTGGGGAATTATAGAACGATTAAGACTTAACCTTTCAAGCGAAAGTTAGATTTTATTTCCTAATCTGCGTGTTGGCCAGATGAAATCAAGTGGCTGCATTTAAGAGCCATACCGCATATGGTTTCAAAGACAATAAATCTTCAACGCGTCTATTACCGGGACAGAAAAAAAGACTGTAATCCTGAATTCCGAAAAGGAATATAGATTTTCTTTCTGCCTCTCTTTTTGTTAAGTGTACTAGAAATATTGTCATAAGGTGGAATAAACCATAAAGAACGTCGTTATCTCCATTAAGCATAATAAAAATAAAACATTCGTGCATAATACATATTTTATATATCGCTATGCAGATTTATGCATACACCTACAGATCAAAACAGCATCCCGCAGATTTGTTCCCACTGCTTAAATATAGGCAATGGAGGTTTGTCACTTGGGAAAAAAAGAAATGTCACTTTTAATATATTAAGGGCGAGGCGCGCCCCCGTGAACGTACACGCGCACAGCCCCTGGCTACCTTAAAATTAAGCTTCCCTTAAAGGGGAAATGAGTAGAGTCCAATTTAGTCTGAGTGATATCCAAATGCAGACAGAAAGGGTCGTTTTATCATGCTACTATTTGTCGTGACGATGCGATTTTCAAAAGAAGAGCGATGTCATAAAGTGACATGCCTGCCACAAGTGCTCCAACTGATCTTTTCAATTAGCCTTCCATGCATGATCCAGGGCGACTTCCGCCTATTTCCAGAAATTAAGCTCAAACTTGACGTGCAGCTAGCTTTATTTTAAAGACAAATGTCAGGCAGGCTCATCATATTTTCCCCCTCTTCTATATTTGGAGCTTATTTATTGCAAAGGAGCTTGTGCTCTTGGACTCAATTTAACGCGAGGCTTCGGAGGGAAGGGAGCTGAGAAGGAAAGCAAACCGGGAAGGCTGCTTTTCCGTTTTGGCTTCAGGTTTGGTGCCTTTGCTCTGCTTTTGGGGGGGCTTTAGTAACATACGCCAATTGCTTACATGGGGAATGCTGTGCGTTGGTTGATGCTTTTCTTAAAAAAAAAAAAAAAAAAAAAGATTTTACTTAATCTGTGGGGCTATGCTTTAAATCATTGCAGCGTTTAAGAAGTTTTAATGTAATGCCACAAATAGCATTACGCCATCTGATCCGTTTAAGGCTTTGCAAAGATGCGCAAATCTCGGCTCAGTGGGTTGGAGATGTTTTGCTCCAGATCATACAAGAGCGCTGACGCTTAATCAATGTTCTGCATGTGTAATTATATTACAATTGTGTATTAGGAGATTATGATATTACGAGCACATCTGGAGAACAGTCGAAAACATATGACAGCTGAACAACAGCAATAATTACCGGCTATGCTGATTTCAAAGCGCTTTACACTGGTCTTTGCTGAATATTGAGATTTGTTGACAATGCTCTTGTAATGCTTGACTCATTTTAGACAATTGAGAACTGGAAGCTTCTATTTAAAACAGCTGTGGTTGGAATGGAGTCTGGTTTGCTAAATGCTGGGTGAATTACAACGGGATCTCACCTTTTTCTAGGTCACAGTGGAGTGAACCAGCTCGGCGGTGTGTTCGTCAACGGCAGACCGCTGCCCGACTCCACGAGACAGAAAATAGTTGAACTCGCACACAGTGGCGCGCGGCCGTGTGACATATCCAGAATTCTGCAGGTGATGAGAATGAATATTTTACATTCATGTTTACTCTTCACCGAAACCAACTGACATAATTTACAATAGTTTTGCTTCACATTTGTGCTGTTTCTTTCCAGCTGTAAGGTTTTTTTTTTAAGAAAATTAACCTTTGCATTATTAATGCCAGCGAGCAACGAGGATTATTTTCAAACTTCATTTTGGAATGCATAAACAGTGGTCTTGTGGAATGGATCGAAGCACTTCTCATCTTTTTTTCCATTTGGCAATTTTTAAATTTGGCGCCCGAAATGCATTTTTTAAAAAGTGCTAAATTTCTCGTACCACTGAAGACATATTTTTTGTGTTAAAGGTATTTCTTGTGTTATAGACCCATGCTGATGCAAAAGTCCAAGTGCTGGACAATGAAAACGTAAGCTTATCATTGCTTGCAGCATACACTTAACATTTCACACTAGTTTTAAATAATGTATGTGAATTGTTTCTTTTGTTTTCCATCTAGGTGTCGAACGGCTGTGTGAGCAAAATCTTGGGTAGATACTATGAAACAGGCTCCATCAGACCCAGGGCGATCGGAGGAAGCAAACCACGCGTAGCGACTCCCGAGGTGGTCGGCAAAATTGCTCAGTACAAGAGGGAGTGTCCGTCAATCTTCGCGTGGGAAATCCGAGACAGGCTGCTGTCAGAGGGGGTCTGCACAAACGATAATATACCCAGTGTAAGTTCCCTCAGATAAGTTGCCATGAATTCATTAACAACATTATGAGTTAATGCGTAATAATTTGACGCGTTGCTTAAATGCTTGCACTAATGACCTTGAACGTGAACATTCTCCAACATCCCCGGCCACTGCTGTAATCTCCTCTCCACCAGAGGACAATGCGATGCGGTGTAATGCTCTGGCATGTAGGCCTGTGCAGAAATGGGGCCAATCGTTCCAAAAAGCCAAGATGCCACATCGCGGATGCGCTCTTTAATTAATGTGCCGCATCTCTGGGTTCGTCTTTCAGGTGTCATCGATAAACAGAGTACTGCGCAACCTGGCTAGCGAAAAGCAACAGATGGGAGCAGATGGCATGTATGAAAAGCTGAGGATGCTGAACGGTCAGACCGGCACGTGGGGGACCCGGCCGGGCTGGTACCCCGGAACCTCAGTGCCAGGACAGCCCAATCAAGGTATGGCTGTTTTACTTTCCATAGAAGAAGGGGGCATTGCATTCGATGATTATTATTTTGCAATCTGAATTAATTCAATTCACATTTACATAGCGCTTTTCACAATATCTGCGTTACAGAAAATGCATTTGTCTACATTACAATTTAGAGCGATCTATCGGAGGTGGCTGTGTCCAAGTAATGTATTCAGAAATGTAAATATACAAATCACGCAATTAGCCAAGTATAATTTAATGCTCATTAAAGGAATTTAGTTTTGGACATATTGATTATAATATGTGGAAAATGTAGCATTGGTGCTTATTGATTGAGAGTAATTCATGATGAATTATCATCTAGTTTTTTTTGTTCCATAGAGTTTTGAAGTAGCCTATTATTAGATGATATATACATGTAAATAATTTATTTATCTTAATTTACTGTTGTAATAAATTACGTTGAATTATTAAATTATGTGCCATAATAATAATATAAAAATTAAGAAGAATAATTCGAGTTACAACCTTCATAGTTCATAAAGTAAGCGACATCGAAATAAAAATGGAACCGTGTGTGGATTACCCGTGCAAAATATGTTTCTGTCACACAGAAAAATGTGTTATGGGAACAGTTCTGTCGCTATGTAATAGCTCATTAGAGAACGTTTTGTTTCCCATTAAGGTGACATAAATACGCGTTTAGTTTGAGGAGACAGCTGTGGAAATGTTCCACCGGAGACACCCTGGACATGATATGGCAACGTTTGCCAATTAGAGTTGTCAGTGTTAAAGGCGCTACACAACGAAAGACAGACGTAAAAAGATACAAATAGAGAATTCATGTCTGTGTAGTCTAATATCGGCGTGTCAAATCTTTGTTGCTGACACTTCTTGTGGGGAAAAATAACGTGTTTTAGGATTTGCCAAGGAGAGTATCCTTAAGCTGGTAAAATGTTATAGCCTATAATATTTACAATGTTTTTATGAGTAAAATTAGACATATTTAGCCAGTACAAGATACGCATATGGACTAAATTGATAGCCTATGCATTTTCCCCAGAATGTTTTAGACGAAAACTTGGAACATGCGTGTTTACATGCTATTTTTATTCTATGGATTAATTGCTAGTATTGTTACGCATTATTTATGACAAACTTAAAATCAATTCACCAGTGGCTCACGTTTAAAACATAATAATAGCCATCAGTATCTGTCATGGGCTATTTTTGAGGCCATTGAGTCTACAAACATAATGCTTTTCGTAAGTAGCTAAACTACTTATATCTATTATCTCGTAGGCTATATAGCTGTCATAGACATTAGCCTGGGTGAGGTTTCTGAGCGAGACAAATATGGTCGCAATCTGATGAATGTCACGCAACACTGAATAAAACCGCGGATTCATCTGGGCTGACAGGACGCTAAAAGAGACAACTCTATCGCATTCAGAGGACTCATAGCAGCCCCTCCCTCCGCCATAGGACCGGGCTGCTAAAGCCGTCTAAAGGATTTGGACACTTTCCCTTTTCCAAGGGTCCTCGCATGTTTTGATCAAGGCCTCCACAGCTGAAAGTTGCCGCGGTTGTTTTGCCACATTTTTGCTTGCCTTCCGCCTCACCGGTTACGACAACGCCCCAATAAGGAATGATTTTATTTCCCACCGCCTTTCTCAGAGAAAACAAATCCGAAATCTGGCGACAGTTGGTCAGGCTTTTCAGAACAGGCCACACATTCGGATTAGCTCTTGAAAAGTGTGGATACTAAACACAAAGAGCTTTTAAAACTTTTTTAGAACATTGAAACGCTCTGTCTTTGATAAATAAATTACTTTGAGAAGCAAAGGAAAGCTAGGCCTAATATGTAATATGTAATATTTCACACCATATGCTTGTCAGATTGCGTAACCATGTTAAACTTACATCATACCATTTAAAGGTATTGAAAAATGTACATATTTGTTATTGCTTTAGTCTGAGCTTCATACACCTATGGTTATATGTATACATGCTATGTGCTTCGTTTTAGGTTATTATTGTTACTCAGTTCATCACCTCTAGAGACAAATGTCCAAATAATTTCCTCTACTTCCAAAAACTACTCAAATTAAAGGTGACCTAAATTTCATAAAGTGGTTTTAACTCATTTATTCTCAAATAGTTTGATCTGTCTTGTGTTGTATTCAATAATCAGCGTAAAAAAAATATATAATAAAAAGGGTTATTTTCTCATAGTTGTAACCTGTGTGAAACTATAGTCTCAAAATTGCTAATTTGCTCAATAAGACTCAAAAACCTAACCATAAGCTAACATTATTATAAATGTTTCTATATTTAAAATATCACTGTAAAAAAATGCTGCCTTAAGTTTTTTAAGTACAATCAACTTAGATGTTAAAGTCATTTCAACTTAAATTACTTTAAACTGACTTGAAAATTTGTTGAATCTTGTTGATCATAATATTTAAAGTGATTTTACTGACAGGCAGTTGTAGGGAAAAAGAAGGATTACAATGAAATGATAATGGATAATGTCCTGTGAGCATTATTTAATAAGTTCATAAAAGACCCTTTAAATATTATACATTCCAAAATATGACTTTGACACAGACTGGAAGTTTGGCTCGTGGCTACGTAACTATTTAAACCCCCACCCATGTAAAAGTCCATACAGTCTGAAGTTTGATTTATATGCAACTGTAAAATATCAACAAGTTTCTTTAGACTTTTCAAGCTCCAAACTAAATATTTAGCCTCAAATGTATCTGGTGGGATTAATTAGGCACTGGTGTCCAACAACACAGCAGGTTAAAGCTTATCGACTCACAATTGGCACTCCTATCCCCCTTGTCTGTGACAAACAAGAGCCTTCGCATTTCGATGTCTCATTCACGGTGGCCTGGCTGTTTTCTCCCTGCGCCTATAAGAAGGTATAAATCCTAACCGAGGTTGAACGGGCCGGCCCTAGGGACAGTGATTAATGACAGTAGAGCATAAAGGTTAACACGCCGAGCTGAAAAGTCTGTTGACTGGAATCCTCGTGCTACAATGACTGCTCGAGAGAATCCTTTTGTCGCCTCGTCCAATTGTGTCCTCAAAATTCAACCCACGAAAGTTTGCCATCCGTCCTCACAGCGAGTATTTAAGAGTTACCCTTACTCTCCCGCATTGTGTGGTTGTGAAAGCATCCCTCTCCTATTCAAGTATTGGTGGTCACCTCAATAGCTCTGCAAACGCCCATATGGTGGCCGTAGCCTAATTGAAGAACTCTGGGATGAAAAGGGGGGAGAGAGTGTTTGGTTTTTTAAAACATTTGAAAAGGTTTCTGGGACATTTTATCGCATTTCTGTAAAGCCCTCAAGCTCGTCAGCCTTTGTGACTCGATGCTGAAAGATCTAAGCGAGCGTGCTCGAAATGTTTTCCCACAACATTGCAGAGGGCGATACAGTAGCCTACAAAACGCTCCACTAATTTTGTCCCTACATAAATATGACAAGCAAAACCTTAATTAAAGCATGGAGTCCAAAAAATGAGAATTGTGTTTTTACATAGAATCATCTTACATTTTGTATTTTCCTTTCCAGAAGGCTGCCAACAATCGGACGGAGGCGGTGAGAACACAAATTCAATAAGCTCCAATGGGGAAGACTCGGATGAAACACAAATGAGGCTGCAGCTAAAAAGAAAATTGCAAAGGAACCGCACATCTTTCACACAAGAACAAATAGAAGCACTTGAAAAAGGTAAACATGGAGATTATTAAATATTAAAGCAATAGAAACAATAGAATCATACTTCTTGTTTTGTAAACTTTCATTTGTTGGATTTAAATGGATAGCTATCCTTTGCTTGATATTTTAGCTAACATCATTTTTTTACCTTTCCACCAGAATTTGAGAGAACGCACTATCCTGACGTGTTTGCGCGAGAGAGACTTGCTGCGAAAATAGATTTACCAGAAGCAAGAATACAGGTGAGCGAAAACACTATAATCTACAAAACAGAATGAAAACAGGTGCTTTCTGATCAGTTTTTTTAGTTGCCCTTGTTTTAAAATATTATCTCAAAAGTTCTTGAAACGACATCACTTTTTGATGATATCACAGTTTTGTGGTTCACACACACACACACACACACACACACACACACACACACACACACACACACACACACACACACACACACACACACACACACACACACACACACACACACACACACACACACACACACACACACACACACACACACACACACACACTTAAACCAGAATTATTCAGACACCAGATTTTCTTATTAGTGGGTGCAGGACACTATAGTTAATTTATATAAGTGAGGATAGCAAAATAAAGTAAACTGTGACATATTTTACCCAAAAATTCTTCATACAGTGGACTAACAGTAAAATTGGGACCAAAATTATTCAGACACTTTGACCTGACCATGTTTTGCTTAAGTGTTATTTCTTGAGTTTCTAATGCGACCTTTCACACCACAGACTGAACAAGATCAAGCATTGCTTTGTGATTGGTTGACCTAAATTGGTATTATCTAATTGTGTACTTAAATTTAACAGCTGACAGCTGATTGGTCGATCGTAATCCATTACATACCTTTCTATCAAAGTTGTCTAAAATTATAAAAAATATATTGAATAAACTGTGATAATGTGAGAGAATGTTGAAAGTGTCTGAACACATTTTGGTTTGACTGTATATGCAAATTGTACATTGACAACATTCCTAATTAAAATGCAGTCTCTCTCTTCTAAAAAACAGTGCAAAAATATTGATGACTCATCCTGCACTACGCTGATTTTGTCCAATCAAATGTAGTCTTCACTGAGAATGTCCCACCCACTAAAGCTATGTGATGAAACTAAATCCTACTTTGGAATGCCCTGCCAAAACTTCCTGGTTCAACAGGAAATTAGTCAACATGGGAAAGAAAACTGCCATCAATAGATTTCATGGATGTTTTAAATAGATGAGGGTCTACTGAGGGAAAAATATTAAAGTGTCCCACTTCATCCTACTAGATACTAACTGTACTACGTTGTTTAAAAAGTCTTTGAAAACTAACTAACGCATGTCCTTCCAGGTGTGGTTCTCAAACAGAAGAGCGAAATGGAGGAGAGAAGAAAAGTTAAGAAATCAAAGACGACAAGCCAGCAACTCTTCGAGTCACATACCCATCAGTAGCAGCTTCAGCACTAGCGTTTATCAGCCAATCCCTCAGCCCACAACGCCAGGTAAAGACTCTAAAATGTGCATATTGTTGGTGCACGAGGACCTCATGAAATCACAAGAAAACTAAGCGTGTTTAGGCTTTTTCTAAACAGTTTTTTTTTAACTTTTTAAACAGTATCCTTCACATCAGGCTCCATGTTGGGAAGATCAGACACAGCCCTTACGAACACATACAGCGCCCTGCCACCAATGCCAAGCTTCACCATGGCCAACAACCTTCCTATGCAAGTATGTCAGTTCAGTGCTTCACAATGTCCTATATTGTTCTACACTGTTGTGCCTACCTCAATGTTTCAAAGGATTAGTAATTTGATATTTCCACGCGCTGTAAATCGTATGCAACTACAGCATACAGGTCTGTACGGCCTGTTTATATCAGATGTGAGTGTTGCTGACAGGTTTGCCCTTCTTACCCTCTCCACAGCCCAGCCAGACCTCATCTTACTCCTGCATGTTGCCCACTAGTCCTTCGGTGAATGGGCGGAGCTATGACACATACACACCACCGCACATGCAGGCACATATGAACAGCCAATCAATGGCCACCTCAGGCACGACCTCAACGGGTAAGTGTTTATTCTTCTACCAAGGGATAAAAAAACATTAAATTATATACATACATCATTTTAATAAATATAATTTAATATGATAAATATTTTAAAAAGTATGTATATGTATATAAAAAGTTAAATATGTATAATATTTAATATTATTTATGTTCAATTAAATAATAATCATTTTATATTTTTTATTAAAATGTATGTCATTTATAAAATGTATAATATATACAAGAAATGCTTAAAATAGCAAAATACATGACACATAAGCCTATTTAATATATATATATATATATATATATATATATATATATATATATATATATATATATATATATATATATATATATATATATATATATATATATATTTTTTTTTTATTTAATATTATATGATTTAATATTTTTATTAAAATTGTTATACTTTTTTTGTTGTTGTTAAGAAATGCTCTTAAGTTACATATATGACAATCCTAAATATTTCCTTAATTCTTCTCATGCTACAGGTCTAATCTCACCTGGGGTGTCTGTACCAGTCCAAGTGCCAGGCAGTGAACCAGACATGTCCCAATACTGGCCCAGACTACAGTGAGAACAAGACACACAAGAACAAAAGAGAAAACAGAGGAGAGGAAAAAAGAGAGGAGCTCCTTCATCTCCTGACTTGTCTCGGCTTCAAGGCAGGGCTGTTCAGCAGTATTTTACTATGGAAGGAAAAGAGGAGACTCTAAAGGACCTTTTTGTACTGGGATAGTGCCACTTCTCTATAATTCTTTGGACACAAAGACTTGAAGAATAAAAGAGAACAGACTTCTGTAAAGTGCCCGGTATTATATCGTAAAATGGAAAAAAAATCTCTGTTTTTCAGTTTCCAACTTAAGTCATTTTGATGTATTTGTACATGTAATGGCCAATTGTATGTTATGACAAAAAAAAAAAAAGAAAAAAAAATGTGAACAACCGTGGATGGACTGTCAAACTGAGTTGGTCTTGCATCGTTGAGCGGAAGAACATTTGTGCTGGCTTATTCATCATTCTTTTTTCATCATCAGCTGATATCAAGAACTTCTGCCCATTTCTGTTTCAAATGTGGACCTGTAGAAACAAACAATCTCTGTATCATTTCAAGACAAAAATAGTTCAAAGGAAGCCAATCCAGAATTTGTTTTCCAAAGCTTGCAGACAAAAGCAGGCGGTTGAACATGGCGACTGCTGAACTGGAGGAGGAAAATGTTTGGTAGCTTAAAACGGTAGATTGTGTCTTCAATGTAATTCAGTTTTGTTTATGTCAAAATATAAGTATTTGTCTTCCCTAGAAGTCTCGCAGAACAATTTCTATAATAAAATTAATTTCATTTTATAATTCTCTGAATATTTAATACATACATGCTTTTCACTGAAGGGCACTTCAGTTATTACACAGTTATTACACTTAAGCATATGTATTTTGTTGCCTCTTTTGATGATAAATATATATATATATATATATATATATATATAATTGAATTGATAAAGTTCAAAAATTACTTAATAGGCCGTTTCAGCTTATTTATTAAAAACGTAATGGAAAATATATTGGCAACAATAGTTTCATCTCCCTTTCCCTTTAATAGCTAGTTGCACTTGCACCATGTCGGATTTGCTATTTACATGGTGGAATTTTTGAGCTGAAAACTGAACGCTTCTCCAGAGAGGAATCCTTTTATTTTTAATACTTAAACATGTTTGTGTGCTGCTGCGTGTCCCTGTGTGTGTAATAAGCGGAGTGAACGTGTTGTGTACCCGCCTATAGGCCCATATTACTAAAGCTCCCTTTAAATAACACAAAAAGTACTGCACAAAAAGTTTTTGTTGGTCAATGGTGCAGCCTCAAAAGAGCAACACGCCAACAATCCACCTGAACACGCCTTGTTTTCAGACCAGCACACACAGGTGAACATTTGCTATTTAAACAAAGTGGCGCTGGACGTGAAAATGATAACTGTTCAGGCTGAAACTAGCAAAAAACACTTGCAATAAAAACTTGTCGTCGCATTGCGCTGGGGGCACTAGCTGGTAAAAATCTAAAGTAAAAGTTCATTGTTTGTTCATGTTAGTTCACAGTGCAATAACAAATGTTAACAAATACAACTTTGGATTAAAAAATTGTATAAGCAAATTAACATTAACTTAGATTAATAAATGCTGTAGAAGTGATATTAGGGTTAAACTAATTAAATCATTCCTGTTAAAGGGATAGTTCACACAAAAATGAAAATTCTGTTATTAATTACTCACCCTTATGTTGTTGTTCATGTCTTTTTGATAAAATCTGAGAGATTTCTGTACTCTCCATTGACAGCTTTACGTAACTGACACTTTGACACTTCTAAAACAGAAAATCAACTGTACCTTGACGCGCGAGAACAAACCTCACTGGTTCTTGCAGAATCTAAAACGTGCTGCGTAACACGAGAATAAATCGTATTTGTTCTTGCGGAACCTCAAGCGTGCTGCGTAACACAAGAATGAACCTCAATGGTTCTTGCAGAAACTAAAACGTCCTGCGTAACACGAGAATAATTCTCATTAGTTCTTGTTGAAGCTCAAACGTGATGCGTGACATGAGAAAGAACCTCCTTGGTTCTTGCAGAAGCTCAAACTCAAACTAATCTCAATCAGATTTTATCAAATAGATCTTTATTTGTGTTCCAAAGATGAACAAAGGTAGGGCTGTGCGATATTGAAGAAAAATGCAATATGCAATATCTTGTTAAATAATGCGAAATTCGATATGCGATACGATATTGCTATTAGTGTGTAAAATCGATTTACAAATGTATTTTTAAAAAAAGATTTAAACTGAGAATGATACCATTTATGTGTTTTACATTCTTTCTAGGAAAAGAAAGCATTGCTACAACTTCTTAAAAGGACCAAATTTATGTCACAAATACACCTAATGCACTGATCCTATTGACACACATTCGGTTTCTTTCCCCAAGTGATATCGTTTACTTAAAACATAAACGACTGTGTTTACATGAATACTCATCAAGACAGCCATTTTGACATAACTGTGTGTGTATTTGACAGTTCAAGTGTGTAACAAGGCACGAAACAGAAAAAGTATTTAGTCAGCCACCAATTGTGCAAGTTCTCCCACTTAAAAAGATGAGAGGCCTGTAATTTTCATCATAGGTATACTTCAACTATGAGAGACAGAATGAGAAAAAAAATCCAGAAAATCACATTGTCTGATTTTTAAAGAATTTATTTGCAAATTATGGTGGAAAATAAGTATTTGGTCACCTACAAAAAAAAGCAAGATTTCTGGCTCTCACAGACCTGTAACTTCTTCTTTAAGAGGCTCCTCTGTCCTCCACTCATTACCTGTATTAATGGGACCTGTTTGAACTCGTTATCAGTATAAAAGACACCTGTCCACAACCTCAAACAGTCAGACTCCAAACTCCACTATGGCCAAGACCAAAGAGCTGTCAAAAGACACCATAAACAAAATTGTAGACCTGCACCAGGCTGGGAAGACCGAATCTGCAATAGGTAAGCAGCTTGGTGTGAAGAAATCAACTGTGGGAGCAATTATTAGAAAATGGAAGACATTCAAGACCACTGATAATCTCCCTCGATCTGGGGCTCCACGCAAGATCTCACCCCGTTGGGTCAAAATGATCACAAAAACGGTGAGCAAAAATCCCAGAACCACACGGGGGGACCTTGTGATTGACCTGCAGAGAGCTGGGACCAAAGTACAAAGTACCAAAGACTACCATCAGTAACACACTACGCCACCATGGACTCAAATCCTGCAGTGCCAGACATGTCCCCCTGCTTAAGCCAGTACATGTCTGGGCCCGTCTGAAGTTTGCTAGAGAGCATTTGGATGATCCAGAAGAGGATTGGGAGAATGTCATATGGTCAGATGAAACCAAAATAAAACTTTTTGATAAAAACTCAACTTGTCGTTTTTGGAGGAGAAAGAATGCTGAGCTTCATCTAAAGAACACCATGCCTACTATGAAACATGGGTGTGGAAACATCATGTTTTGGGGATGTTTTTTCTGCAAAGGGACCAGGACGACTGATCCGTGTAAAGGAAAGAATGAATGGGTCTATGTATCGTGAGATTTTGAGTAAAAAACCTCCTTCCATCAGCAAGGGCATCGAAGATGAAACGTGGCTGGGTCTTTCAGCATGACAATGATCCCAAACACACCGCCTGGGCAAAGAAGGAGTGGCTTCGTAAGAAGCATTTCAAGGTCCTGGAGTGGCCTAGCCAGTCTCCAGATCTCAACCCCATAGAAAATCTTTGGAGGGAGTTGAAAATCTGTGTTGCCCAGTGACAGCCCCAAAACATCACTGCTCTAGAGGAGATCTGCATGGAGGAATGGTCCAAACTACCAACAACAAAACCCTTGTGGAGACTTACAGAAAACAGTTGACCTCTGTCATTGCCAACAAAGGGTATATAACAAACTTTTGAGATGAACTTTTGTTATTGACCAAATACTTATTTTCCACCATAATTTGCAAATAAATTCTTTAAAAATCAGACAATGTGATTTCCTGGATTTTTTCTGTCTCTCAAAGTTGAAGTGTACCTATGATGAAAATTACAGGCCTCTCTCATCTTTTTAAGTGGGAGAACTTGCACAATTGGTGGCTGACTAAATACTTTTTTGCCCCACTGTATATAAAAGGAAAAGAAAAAAATGTCATTCAAAATATTAATAAAACTATAAAATTAAATTAACACTGGTCCATGGTTCCAAATGTTAAATGAAACAATTGTAAAAGTGTTACCAATATATTTATACAGTACATATATATATATATATATATATATATATATATATATATATATATATATATATATATATATATATATATATATATATATATATATATATATATATATATATATATATATATATATATATATATATATATATATATATGTACTGTATAAATATATTGGTAACACTTACTACAATTGTTTCATTTAACATTGGAACCATGACCAATGTTAATTTAATTTATAGTTTTTTGTGAATGTGAGTGAATGAGAGCAGTGAATGAGTTTTCTGACTTTTCATTCCTTAATGTAACAAGATCACTAAAATGTCAAAACATTATTAGCTTGCAGATCATTTTACAGACAGCAGGCTTATATATATATATATATATATATATATATATATATATATATATATATATATATATATATATATATATATATATATATATATATATATATATATATATAAGCCTGCTGTCTGTAAAATGATCTGCAAGCTAATAATGTTTTGACATTTTAGTTGATCTTGTTACATTAAGGAATGAAAAGTCAGAAAACTCATTCACCGTATGAGTGCTATTGGCATGCAATGAAGAAACATTTCGTCAAATGCTACACTCAAAACACCACCATGGCTATCGCAAGAAACAGCAAAGAAGCAAACAAAAAGAACTCAAAAAACTGTTTACTCTAAAGAAGAAATAAAAAACAATGCATTTATCTTACCAGTAAGTGTAAGGAATGATTGCAGGGTAAAATATGTAATTTTGCCTCCTCAGGAGACCCAGCAGGGAGGGGAATGTAGAGAGGAATCCTTACAGGAGAACGGTCAGGTACGTGTGACTGCGATTGGCCTGTTCGTCACGTACAGAAAATAAAATGAAAACTAGGCAGAGTAACACAAACATCGAGACAAAATGATACAGTAGTCTGGAAAATGTATATAATTTGTGTATAACTGCCCTATATAGGCTATAACTAAATTGAGATGACAATAATCTGGGTACGTTTACACGACAGCAGTGTACTAAAAATGGAAACGTTTTTCCTTTGTGCCGATTTATGCGTTTAAAACTGAAAATACGAGTGTAAATATCTAGTGAATGCACCAGTGCCAAACTACTTTTACAACCTAGAATATAAAAAACAAGTTTGCTGCACAAAAGCATGACATATCCTACTCTCTCCTTTTTAAAGCATACCAAAAGTTAACCAAAGCCATCCATGTATGAAAGTTGGTCAGAAACAGTCTTGTCGGGATTTGTTTTCACACCACTAAGCACAATGCAAAAGAGACGTGTGATGGGATGCGTGTTCAGCCTGCAGCAATCACATTTAACCCACTTCGAAATGGAAACCCCAGATATGTCTGTTCCATGTACATGGCTGTGAGAATTTGAGTTGATTCGGTTGTATGTTTAGTCACAAGAGGACTTCAGAGGTGGAGGATACCTCTGATCAAAAGTGAGGCAAGACTTTACTCTCTCCAGCTGAGGAACAAACAACAGTGGACCTTTAATTTAGGTTCATCTGTAAAGGATTTCAGTGCTGTCTTGAGAATAGGCCATTAGGGTTGGAGACGTAATTTAGTGGTTTGCGCACATGGCCATGAGCTGTGTTGCTCATTTGGAAACGCAAGTTCAAGTCTAGCTTGTACATTTTCTGATCCCACTTTCCCTTTACTCTCCCCAGTGCTGCATCAATGAAGTGGCAAAAAGCTCCAAAATAAAAGGTACTGTAAAAATACACTGAAATTATAAATATAACAAAATATTTAAAATAAAAGAAAATATCTAACCTTTCATTGAAGTAAAAGAATTGAAACTGGAGGGTTGATCACATCATGAAATAAATGCTTTTCTCCAAAACACATTGGCCACAATTATTGGCACCCTTTTATTAAATACTTTTTGCAACCTCCTTTCCCCAAGATAACAGCTCTGAGTCTTCTTCTATAATGCCTGATGAGTTCAGAGAACACCTGACAAGAGATCAGAGATCATTCCTCCATACAAAATCTCTCCAGATCCCTCAAATTCCCAGATCCATGTTTGGTGCTTCTTCTCTTCAGTTTAGCCCACTCATTTTCTAAAGGGTTCAGGTCGGGGACTGGGATGGTCATGGCAGAAGCTTCATTTTGTGCTCAGTGACACATTTGTGTGTCAATTTTGACGTTTGTTATGGATCGTTGTCCTGATGGAAAATCCAGCCACGGCACATTATAAGATTTCTAGTAAAGGCCATCAGGTTTTGATGTTTAATCTGCTGGTATTTGCTAGAATCCATGATCCCATGTATCTAAACAAGATGTCCAGGACCTCCAGCAAAAGAATAGGCCCACAACATTAAAGATCCAGCAGTATTTTTAAACATGGACATGGGGTATTTCTTATCCCTGTTTGCACCAAACCCATTGGCAATTTTTTTAAATGATAGATCAAAAGGATAAACAATGCAGATTTTTTTTACAGCCATCTTTCATCATATTTACCAGGGGTGCCAATAATTCTGACCACAACTGTATTTGAAATAAAATATATTAATAATAATAATAATAAAAAAATAAAAATAAATAAATAAACAAATAAATAAATAAATAAATATATATATATATATATATATATATATATATATATATATATATATATATATATATATATATATATATATATATATATATTAAATACATATTAATACAATCAACCATAATCATAATATAATACATATACAATTTGAATAAAATAGAAATAAAATAGAAATAGTAATTGCTGCCAAATGAGAAAAATGCTGTAAGATTATTGCATAATACATCTGTAGTGAGGCAGTCTGTTATTATAGGGTGTTTATGTGCTAATCGAGTGTGTCTGGCTGAGGTTTGCTCTAGTTTGAAGCACGGGCCTTGTTTGTATGAAGCGGTTAAAGAGGAGCAGAGGAAACCCAGGTGCTTCTAGCCCATGGCTGTGCCCCCCTACCAACACCCCCACCCCATTTCAGCCCCAGCATTTACCAAATTCTGCCAAAGCCTGTTCGCTCAAATGCCAGGCTGTTTCTGACAAGTCTAGAGGCTAAAGCTGTGTCTCTGCTGAAAGAGAGAGAGGGGATGAGAAGTGAGGAGGCAAAAAGACCAATAAAAGGCTTGAGAGAGGGAGATATTTTGTCCCTTTTCCACAGTCGAGGAGCATTTAAATATGACAGGACACAATTATGTTTCGCCTCGTTGTTGGCTGCAGATGTATGCACTGTTATAATTTTACTCAGAGCATCTCTCTGAAGGGTCTCTGCACACCAGACCCCTACAATAGAGTTAATGCAGCTGTGTTTGAAATGATAAACACAAAGGAAACGAGGCGAAAAAACAAAGCCACAAAAAACAAACCAGAATCCAGGAGTAAAACCAACCAATGAACAAACTGTCTGTAAATCTGTACTGTAGTATGTAGTCTACTGAGAATGTTTAAAAAATAAATAAAATAACTAAGTACAATTATTTTATATATACACATTGTGAATGTGTGTCTTTATATATATCAACCCGATCTCATGGCAATTCATACATATTTTTTTACGAGGTGGCTAATTTGTACAAATTCTAAAAAAATTTGTTGCCCAATTCGAATGATTTCATAAGAATGACCTAACCTTAAACCCTGCCCCTAAACCTACCCATCACTGTGGTTTAGACAAATCGCACAAATTCATACGAGCGAGGTCGTACAAATTTGTACGAATTGGTCGTGAGATAGCGTTAATAACTAGCTACTATAGCTCAAATTGCTCAAGAAGTTAGTGCTGGTTCTAATAGAAAGATGTCAGACAGTGCATCACAGTTTGTTGCGTATGGGCTGCATAGCCGCAGACCAGTCAGGATGCCCATGCTGACCCCTGAAACACATGGCACCAGGATGCACTATGGGAAGAAGGCAAAACGGTGGAGGCAGTGTGATGCTTTGGGCAATGTTCTGCTGAGAAACCTTGGGTCCTGCCATCAATGTAGATGTTCCTTTGACACGTACCGCCTCCATAAGCACTGTTACAGAATAAATGTACTTTCTATTATTAAAACCATCTTTTAAAAAAATATACAGTGCATCCGAAAAGTATTCACAGCGCTTCACTTTTTCCACATTTTGTTATGTTACAGCCTTTTCCCAAAATGGATTAAGTTCACTATTTTCCTCAAAATTCTTCAAACAATAACCCATTATGATAATGTGAAAGAAGTTTGTTTGAAATCTTTGCAAATGTATTAAAATTAAAAAACGAAAAAAAAAAAAAAATCACATGTACATAAGTATTTGCGGATGCACTGTAATAATGATGCCACTCTGTATTTAAAGTGTCTGAATTAGTACTATATCTGAATTATCCTTTGTGCATGCTTAAAAAAAATAAAAGATAATGAGAGAAAGAAGGAAATAAAAGGAGAAACTCGTTACACTGAACAAGTTTTATAATGATGGTACGTTCCATCAAAATGCTATTAGTCTAGTGGGAGGCTATCCAATGAACGCCCTGTGCGTAAACCCACATAATGTTTTCCAGAAAGTGTAAAGAAGGGTTATCAGTCTGTCTGAAAGGGGAAAAGACAAGTGGCTGTTGGTACTTGAGCAATAATGCTTCAGTATTGCATTGTATGCAGTGTGTGTATCCTTTGCCTGCCAGTGCTTTATACTGAAGCTTGTAATTTAGAGTAATAGCCACTTCACACGTCCTCAGAAGCCCCAAACCCCTCCTGTAGATGCCCACTTGCAGAGACAAGCTCTGCTGACCAAATACTGCTACTTATCGCTCTCTGAATGAACTAGCATAGCTAAGCTTTATTCAGAGGCCTCTCGGCCAACCACTTGTGAGTCAGCAGGTGAAGTGACACTTCAGCTCACCTAAAGTGGAGGAACAAGCTTAATCCATTCAATCACCCTCTCAGAAACCTACTGAGATGATGGAGTTGTTTTCTCTCATATAAATGAAGGTCTAATTCAAAGTCCAAATTATTTGCATAAAAACTGTGCATTAACATACTGTAAAATAAATAATGCATATCTATGCAAACTGCGAAACTAGATTGCACGGAAAAGCTAGTGACCTTGAGCACTGACATCCTCTCTACTGATTTTATTATGTTGAAGAGGTGGAATTTTCATAGAAAGGATTTCAGTAATGTTTTGTATCTATAAATGTGTTTAATCATATTACCTCTCCATTCACAAATCCTGCAGTTGATTACAGTAGTGAAAGCTGAATGGCCCCGGACAGGTTTTAACAGATAGTAGGGTTGAGCGTCAATGCTGTTACAGGTGGGACAGATGAGTGACAGCAGCTGGCAAAAAGAGCTGGAGAAACAACAGACCAGACACACTGAGTATGAATGACACACACTCACATATGCATAGTTATTAAATCACACACACACACACACACACACACACACACACACACACACACACACACACACACACACACACACACACACACACACACACACACACACACACACACACACACACGGCTGGTACTTTTTCAAGAACGGAGGAACACGGATGCAATATCATTTTGGTATCAGAAAAAGAGATGCAACTCACACACACACACACACACACACACACGGCTGGTACTTTTTCAAGAACGGAGGAACACGGATGCAATATCATTTTGGTATCAGAAAAAGAGATGCAACTACTACTGAAAAATGCAATTACTTAAAATAACATTTAATAATAATGTATTAAATAATTAATAATGAAAATAATTGCCCAAGCTCAGAATTTTTTTTTTAATAGATTAAATAAAAAAGACAAACTAAATTTGTATAATATAATATAATATAATATAATATAATATAATTAACATAACATAACATAACATAACATAATATAACATAATATAATACAATACAATATAATATAATTAGTGCTGTCAAACGCAATTAATCATATCCAAATTAATGACAATGGACCACAAAACCAGTCATGAGGGTCAATTTCTTTTTAAAATTGAGATTTACACTCACCTAAAGGATTATTAGGAACACCTGTTAAATTTCTCATTAATGCAATTATCTAATCAACCAATCAAATAGCAGTTGCGTCAATGCATTTAGGGGCGAAAATGCCTTGTTGATGCTAGAGGTCAGAGGAGAATGGGCCGACTGATTCAAGCTGATAGAAGAGCAACTTTGACTGAAATAACCACTCGTTACAACCGAGGTATGCATGCAAAGTCTTTGCGAAGCCACAACACGAACAACCTTGAGGCGGATGGGCTACAACAGCAGAAGACCCCACTGGGTACCACTCCTCTCCACTACAAATAGGAATAGAGGCTACAATTTGCACGAGCTCACCAAAATTGGACAGTTGAAGACTGGAAAAATGTTGCCTGTTCTGATGAGTCTCGATTTCTGTTGAGACATTCAGATGGTAGAATCAGAATTTGGCATAAATAGAATGAGAACATGGATCCATCATGCCTTGTTACCACTGTGCAGGCTGGTGGTGGTGGTGTAATGGTGTGGGGGATATTTTCTTAGGCCCCTTAGTGCCAATTGGGCATCATTTAAATGCCACGGCCTACCTGAGCATTGTTTCTGTCCATGTCCATCCCTTTGTGACCACCATATACCCATCCTCTGATGGCTACTTCCAGCAGGATAATGCACCATGTCACAAAGCTCGAATCATTTCAAATGGGTTTCTTGAACATGACAATGAGTTCACTGTACTAAAATGGCCCCCAAAGTCACCAGATCTCAACCCAATAGAGCATCTTTGGGATGTGGTGGAACGGGAGCTTCGTGCCCTGGATGTGCATCCCGAAAATCTTCATCAACTGCAAGATAATTTTCTATCAATATAGGCCAACATTTTCAAAGAATGCTTTCAGCACCTTGTTGAATCAATGCAACGTAGAATTAAGGGAGTTCTGAAGGCGAAAGGGGGTCAAACACAGTATTAGTATGGTGTTCCCAATAATCCTTTAGGTGAGTGTATATTAATACATAAGCTTTCCATTGATGTATGGTTTGTTAGGACCATATTTGGCCAAGATACAACTATTTGAACATCTGGAATCTGAGGGTGCAAAAAAATCGAAATATTGAGGAAATCACATTTAAAGTTGTCCAAATGAAGTCCTTCGCAATGCATATTACTACTACTAATACATTTTTTATATACTGGTATATGATAGGACATTTACAAAATATCTTCATGGAACATGATCTGTACTAAATATCCTGATGATATTTGGCATAAAAGAAAAATATTTCGTAAAAGACATTTTTTTGACTCGTACAATTGGCTATTGCAACAAATACCCGTGCGACTTATGACTGGTTTTGTGGTCCAGGGTCACATATGTGTGTAGTTTACTGTGTATAATTATTATGTATATTTAAATACACATACATGCATACATATTTATAAAAATATACACTGATCAGGCATAACATTATGACAGGTGACGTGAATAACACAGATTATCTCTTCATCACGGCACATGTTAGTGGATGTCCTCAAAGTCGATGTGTTAGAAGCCATGTGTTCCCCAGGTAAGCGACGCACAAGCACCCGGCCATCCACGTGATGTAAAAGAAAACGTGGCCACCTTTGCTCCATTTTCCAGTTCTGATGCTCACGTGCCCATTGTTAGCTCTTTCGGCAGTGGACAGGGGTCAGCATGGGCACCCTGACTGGTCTGCGGCTATGCAGCCCCATACGCAACAAACTGTGATATTCTTAACTTCTTGAGAAATTTGAGCTACAGTAGCTCGTCTGTTTGATCGGACCACACGGGCCAGCCTTCGCTCCCCACGTGCATCGATGAGCCTTGGCCGCCCATGATCCTGTCGTCGGTTCACCACTGTTCCTTTCTTGG
This sequence comes from Gobiocypris rarus, assembly GCA_023029165.1. Lineage (NCBI taxonomy): Eukaryota > Metazoa > Chordata > Actinopteri > Cypriniformes > Gobionidae > Gobiocypris > Gobiocypris rarus. The sequence goes on along the minus strand of CM040913.1, from coordinate 13,072,501 downwards.
GCCACTTTTGATAGATACTGAACACTGCAGACCGGGAACACCCCACAAGAGCTGCAGTTTTGGAGATTCTCTGACCCAATTGTCTAGCCATCACAATTTGGCCCTTGTCAAACTCACTCAAATCCTTATGTTTGCCCATATTTCCTGCTTCTAACACATCAACTTTGAGGACCAAATGTTCACTTACTGCCTAATATATCTCACCCACTAATCAGTTTTATTCACTTCATCTGTCAGTTTTCATAATGTTATGCCTGATCTGTGTATATACATGCAAATATTTCTTAAATATATACATATTTGTGTGTGTGTGTGTTTGTATTTAAATATACATAATAGTTATACACAGTACACCCACATATATTATGTTAACTTTTATTTTGGATGCGATTAATCACGATGAATCATTTGACAGCCTTATGTAATATAATAAATATAATTAATATAATAAATACAATTAATATAATAAATATAGGAGAAGCTAGTTTCATCACTACAGACACAAGTAAACATTCGCTCACAAGCTCAACTCAAATACAAATATACACACTCAGCAGATGGAAAGGGGGTCTAGTCTTTACACCTCACCCTTGACTCCTCTTTTTGGAGCGTCTCAGGACACCCCAGTCAGTGAGACAGACAGAAAGCGGTGTCTTTCTGGACCAGAACACAGTCCTCTGAGCCAGAGCCCGTCATGGCGATGGCAGCATGGCACTGCTTCTCTATTGTAACCAACCCCCCACCTGCAACTGTGGGACAGGGCAAAGACCCAACTCTCCTCTCAAATAACCCTCGCCACCCTAAACACTCACTCAGACCAGAAAAAGCATGAATAAGCAGATCATGATAACAAAAAGCGCTATGCTAACAACAGCAACAAGAACCGAGTTGCTATAGCCAAAACTTCAGGCACAAGTCTCACTAGAATGTGACTATCTTCACACTATTGGAGGCTCAGCAGTGCATTGCCCCGAACACGTGTTTTTGGTCTTGACATAAACAAATCCCTCAACTATAACACTGCAGGAGCGTGAGGATTGCGCGTTAGCGGGAGATCAGGAGGGAGTTCCACGCTAACAACTTTGTGCAGTTTAACGGTGTTTATATCACTAATGTGAGTGAATAATTTGTGACCCAAATACCATGATTTCCTCAAACAGAGATTAGCAAAACAGTCCTTACCATAAGAACAGCATCAAAGGAATTCCAAAGCTCTGGCCGGAGTCGCTAATGGCAGAAGTATTAGGTGCTAATTCGTGTCATGTTTTTGTGTTCCTGGGACATTTTCCAGATTTCCACGCAACAATCCAGCTATATGGGTGATTCTATAATTGATCAATAATTGAACAAGATTCATTTATAAATTTGTGTATCATCGTGTACTCTAAATATTTTATTTTACGTTTGGTAATATTTCATTTATTTTATTTATAAAGGCCCTAAATAGTAATTTTCCTAATTCTACAACATTAAATTGAAAATAACTTTAACATCAATTTTGTTACCGTACCATACTTTGCCTCTAAAATGGTGGAATTATCTCCCACAACTATGTAAAATACAGGAAATAATATGACTTCCCCTAATCTGATCTGAAGCACTGAAAGGTATGTGTGCTCTCTCTGAGAAAGTATTTTAGTTCTTACTTATTTAGTAAAACCTCAAAATTGTTACCACAATATCAAAAGGTAAGCACACTGTAAAAAAAAAAAGTTGAGAAAACTTAAAAGTTTAAGGCAACCAGCTGCAGAACATTTTTGAGTTTTCTCAACTTTGTTCATGTTAAATAGTTGAAAAAACTTTAAAAGCTGAGTTTGTCATACAAAACATAAGTTGGATTTTTTACAGTGCAGAATGTATCACTTATCACACAGTGGATTATTTAAATGTATTTTAATCATAATTTCATTTCACTAGCAAGTGGAGTTTTTTTGCAAAAAAGTTTTAAAATGTCAATTCTGTTCCGTCAACCTCTGTTACCAATGTTATTTCTACACAATTTGTCAGTAACAGAGTTGACGAACAATGCTGTAAAGAAATTACTTTTTTGTTAAACGTAAAAAAGGAAGTAACTTGTGTTTGGCAAGCACTGAATTATTAAAATTGAATGTTTTCAATAAGATAATGGAAATAATTTCTGTTGGTGAACAGCTTTTTTTAATGCAAAATGTATCTCCAATTATAGAATCACTTGTACACTCACCGAAAGGATTATTAGGAACACCTGTTCAATTTCTCATTAATGCAATTATCTAATCAACCAATCAAATAGCAGTTGCGTCAATGCATTTAGGGGTGTGGTCCTGGTCAAGACAGTCCTGGTCAAGACAATCTGCTAAACTCCAAACTGAATGTCAGAATGGGAAAGAAAGGTGATTTAAGCAATTTTGAGCATGGCATGGTTGTTGGTGCCAGGCGGGCCGGTCTGAGTATTTCACAATCTGCTCATTTACTAGGATTTTTACGCACAACCATTTCTAGGGTTTACAAAACATGGTGTGAAAAGGGAAAAACATCCAGTATGTGGGAGTCCTGTGGGCGAAAATGCCTTGTTGGTGCTAGAAGCCAGAGGAGAATGGGCCGACTGATTCAAGCTGATAGAAGAGCAACTTTGACTGAAATAACCACTCATTACAACCGATGCAAAGCATTTGTGAAGCCACAACATGCACAACCTTGAGGCGGATGGGCTACAACAGTAGAAGACCCCCCTGGGTACCACTCATCTCACCTACAAATAGGAAAAAGAGGCTACAATTTTCACAAGCTCACCAAAATTGGACAGTTGAAGACTGGAAAAATGTTGCCTGATCGGAGTCTCGATTTCTGTTGAGACATTCAGATGGTAGAGTCAGACGTAAACAGAATGAGAACATGGATCCATCATGCCTTGTTACCACTGTGCAGGCTGGTGGTGGTGGTGTAATGGTGTGGGGGATGTTTTCTTGGCACACTTTAGGCCCCTTAGTGCCAATTGGGCATTGTTTAAATGCCACGGCCTACCTGAGCATTGTTTCTGACCATATCCATCCCTTTATGACCACCATGTACCCATCCTCTGATGGCTACTTCCAGCAGGATAATGCACCATGTCACAAAGCTCGAATCATTTCAAATTGGTTTCTTGAACATGACAATGAGTTCACTGTACTAAAATGGCCTCCACAGTCACCAGATCTCAACCCAATAGAGCATCTTTGGAATGTGGTGGAACGGGAGCTTCGTGCCCTGGATGTGCATCCCACAAATCTCCATCAACTGCAAGATGCTATCCTATCAATATAGGCCAACATTTCTAAAGAATGCTTTCAGCACCTTGTTGAATCAATGCCACATAGAATTAAGGAAGTTCTGAAGGCGAAAGGGGGTCAAAGACAGTATTAGTATGGTGTTCCTAATAATCCTTTAGGTGAGTGTATATGTATATGGTATATATTCCTCGTATATATTGAAATAATGTGTTCTCTTGCTTTGATTTAACTAAAACAAGGGAACGAATTATTACAACGTGGCCATGATTTAGTAAAATGAAGTAACTAATTATTATATTGTGAGCACAATTTACTTAAAATAAGGGAACGAACTAGTAAAACGTGCCGTTGTCAGGCAAATATTTTTATGTTATGAGTGATAGAGAAATCAATTGTTTTAAATGCTATAAGTGAATTTAATCACCACAACATTATAATTTACAGCATGAAAAATGGATATTCATCTTGAGATTTGCTAAAAATCACATTTAAGAGTGTTATTAAATTATTAGTGTTATTAACAACTAACTTTAAGTGAGCATTAGATGACGCAAAAGTAACATAAAAGTAAAAATACTGGAAATGGGCATGGATAATTAAATATCAGCAGCAATAGCAGATATGATACTGATATTATATTGTGCATTCCTGTCAGTTAAAGTCATTAAATAAAGTTAGATTAAAAGTTAAAGGTCCCGTTCTTCGCGATTCCATCTTTCAAACTTTAGTTAGTGTGTAATGTTGCTGTTAGAGCATAAATAATACCTGTAAAATTATAAAGCTCAAAGTTCAATGCCAAGCGAGATATTTTATTGAACAGAAGTTCCCTTTCAAAGCCTACAGCGAACGGCCGGTTTGGACTACACCCCTGCACTTCCTGCTTTAATGATGTCACTACAACAGTTTGTTGACTAACCCTCCGCCCACAAGAACACGCAAATTAGGGGGCGTGGTCTTGTTGCTCTCCCACATCGAGAAGAGTGTTGTTTTTGAAGAGTGTGTTTGTCGACATGTCATCGAGACGCTGTTATTTTCATCCCGGAGTCAAATCACCTTTGTTTGGCCACGAACGCTGTACGTAGAGATCAATGCTTACAATTTATGTTTAACTCGGTTCCGAAAAATTATCACAATTTAAAACTATGTGCAGCACATTTTGCTGAGGACTGCTTCCTCAATCTCAATCAGTTTAATGCCGGATTCGCAGAAAGATTATTTTTAAAAGATGACGCAGTTCCCTCTTTGTCTGGAGAAGGCGTTGTTTATGGACCACAACCGGTAAGTGTATTTTATTATTTAAGTTGGTCCGTTTAACAGTTTATGTAACTCATTACACAAAGTGCAACGCTGTTTAGCTTTGTTGACTAAGGTTAGATAATAATTGAGACTAATCCGAAAAACTTTTTAAAAAAGTGAATTCAGACACCATCGATTGTTGGTGTTTGTAATGATCAGTTTAAATGATTTGTTTATTATATCTGTTTTTACCATTAACCACATGCTCGTTCAGCTGCAGCCTCGTATAATATAAAAGCATGACAACTACTGAATAGACAGCTTAGAATTTTGAAACATCCTGCAAAAGTCTTTCCTGAGCAGGTTGTAATCGATCCGTTTCGATATTCTCCGGGTCTGATTCCGGCTCAAATTGATAAGGCAATACAGACATTTTTGCAATAACATTGAGCGCGCGTATCTTCCCGTTATGGTAAGAGGCGGGACCTTTCCGGGCAACGTGTGCTAAGCTGCTGTCCAATCACAACACGGGAAGCGCTGGCACAATCAGAACTCGTTACGTGTTTCTGAAGGAGGGACTTCATAGAACAAGGAAATCATCAGGCCGTTTTCTCATCAGTGAAAACAGCGGTATACAGATAAGTAAAATGTGTGAAAAATACTGTTGTTTTTTTTACACACGAAACATGAACACGTGTTATATTGCACACTGTTAACACAATCAAAGCTTCGAAAACAAGCGAAGAACGGGACCTTTAAATAAAGATTCATGTGCACTGCATATACTGGCTTAGTGTATACTCTCACTTATTTGCTCACACCATAGTTAAGCCTTTTAAGTTGTACAGAAGAAACTCCTATATGACACATCTGTGCGCCCTCTTGGATTTCCTTTGAAGGGGATGATTAAGCTTGTTTTTCAGCAATCCAAGCTCCGTGCCTGTCCTACCACCTATGTCTGGCAAGTAATCTTGAACTGAAATTTAACCCTACTGTTAAAAACACAAAAATCTCTCAGCCTGCCCATAAGCCCTGGTCATCTAGAGTTACGCAGCATTGTTCCCCGGAACTTTTGAATGATTCTGCACACCTGACACAGGAACAGGACCTGAGCAGATGTTTTACCAGGGTGGAACAGTCTTCAAGACTACATTAAAACATCCTGACTGGTAAATTAGTGTCTTCGGGAGCTATGGATCCTTAAGGTGAGAGGATAATTAAATCAAATAATACTATAATAGAAGCAGCAATGAATGTCATCTTAACCAAAT